>VWYE01016402.1:161089-182638 GCA_013398995.1 Alaudala cheleensis | reverse complement strand
CCGTACCTGGCGGGGGCTGCACGGACTCGAGGCAGGCGTAGATGCAGCCGTTGTAGCAGCAGCGCTTGTGGCGCTGGCACTCGGCGTCCGAGCGGCAGCCGGGCACCTCGCAGGCGCGCTCGGGCAGGCTCTGCGGCGGCGGCGGGCACCGGTCGCTCTTCTGCTGCTGGGAACTGTGAGAATGAAGAGGGTACTCATAATCCTTTGCAAAGAAGAAGAAAAGGAAGTCAGTTCGGCGCGGGGTGGAGGGCGTCGTGCATGGATGGAGCGGGGAAAGGGGGTTTCGAGGTGGTTTTTGTTGAGGATTCGCCTCAAAGGAGAATTGACTGCCCAGCTCCCCCAGCACTGTGTGATTCCCCTTAGTGAAGTTCCCCTTAGTGAAGTTTTCCCCAAAAAATCGCTAAGTTTTATGTGTGGAACTGGTTTTATAATTGAGATTGTTGCACTGAAAATTAGGAGGTTAAATTTTTTTTTCTTTAAAGTGTTTTATACTTGTCTTGGAAACAGAAAGAAGATTCCAGGCATCCTCATGATGAGGACACCAAAACCCTTTGATGGGGAAGCAGTGGAAATGAGGGCACTGTGTTGTTTTGGGACATGGAATAAATGTCCCTGGTAGCACCTCTTTCCTCAGTGGGCTCCTTCCATCTCCATCCCCTGGTCTGGACCAGAATTTATAGGGGAGCCTTTCAAGTTCATCCACGGTGGAGCTCTGGGTTGTTAAATTAGACACCATTTCTAACCCATGGGACATTCTTGGTGAGATCTGTGAGAGTGATGCCAGCTCCATCCCAAAGAAAATGAGGCCACACTTCACTGCAGCAGAAAGGAGCTGAGCTGCTCATGGCACACTGACAGGACAAGGGAGGTGTGAAGTGGATTAACAGGCACAGGAACATTTATGAGGCACCATTCAGATATTTTTCACTCTGGGGCTGTTTTAGCAAGAAGCCAAATCCCTCCAGCAGAGAGGTGAATCACCCCAGCCCACTCCTTTCTCACCTGTGGCTCAACCACTCCCTCACCCCTTGGGCTGCAGCTCAGCCCCCCAGGGCAGCACAAACTGCTCAGGGCACTCAGGTCTCAGATTTATTAACAACTATTTATAAGCTCTAATAAAATCAAAAGGTGGATTCTGGATTGGCATTTTTAAGGGAGATCAGCATCAAGCCCGGGGCATGAAGTGAGCACTGCCATGGCCTCCTGAGCAGGCTGGTAGGAGTCAGAAATACATTAAAATATGTGTAAATGTACACTTGGCCCAATCACGGGTGTGTTACAAAATCAGTGATGAGAAACTGGGGTTGTGGTGCCAAGAATAAACGTGGTGCAACAGTCCCCCAGGGGTTTCTAGGAAATCTGACCACCAGACTGTGGAGAAATGTGAGGTGAGATTAACTCCCCTCTCTACATCCTGCTCCATCCTTATTGCTGTAACCCCCAATGGCTCCTTTGGAGCAGCTGTGCCTTTGACAACAGCCTGTTCCCACATGGATTCTCCCAAAAACTGGCCAAGGAGAGGCCATGGCATGGAGATGGAGTGTCAGAGAGAGACAGAGAATTCCTGATATTTCCACTAATGACAGTCTCCTGCCCTGTTCCCAATATCAATAAACAATTTCTGTTTTTTCCTTTAAAACCATTCTGTGACATTGTTTTCCCATGAAATGATAGGCTATTTAAACCACTAAAAACATTTGGAAAAACCTAATTTTGATGATATTTTCCATGCTGAAGTGCAAGCTCTCATGTTACTCCATTCCTCAAAAGCTGCTAACACTCCAAATTTAAAACATGTTTTAAAATTGAAGATATTGAAGATACACTTTTTTTTGGGGGGGGGTGTTGCTGGGTTTTAAATAAGGAACATTTTCAGACCAGGTACAATTTTGGGATATAAGGGAGCATTGAACAATAAATCTGTGCAGTTCCAAACTCTGAACAGGTCTCGTTGTTGGAGGGAGTGCTCATCCTGGAAGGTCACAGTTTACTGTTCTATTTGAAAGGTCATCTGCAGACGGAAATGTGACCAAAATAATGCTGGCAAATAATGGATACACGAAAATAAACCCCACCAAACAATTCCTGCAGTTGCTTCACAGATGATTCAGAAACCAAGAAGCCAAAATTGCAATGAACAGCTGGCTCCATGAATGAAATTTCCGTTGGGGAACAATATAACAGTTGTAGCCAAATAACTTTGTACCTCATGACCTCCCTGCCCATTTTCTCTGGTCACCTATTGCTCACAGCTCATTTCTTTCAAAATGAGAATATTTTGCTTATTTGGCTTGATAAAACCCCTTGTTTATGTGTGCATAAAACAGGATTCCCTCATTCCCCAAAATAACCTGGTTAAGGATGTCTCCAGGTTTGGGTTACAAGGTTTTTTAAAAGCTCTCCCAGCATTCACAGTCTGGCTCTGATTTATCATTTTTGCAGATTATGACAACAGTCAAAATTTCTTTAAAACCATTTTTCAGTGCAGGAGGTAAATTTCTGTTTCCCAGGGAGACTTATTGAGTCATATAATGACAATATCTGTCTTAGAGATAGCCAGAAACAAAGTGAGGGGAAAAAAGCTCAGAGTTCAGCTGAGGAACCCTGGAAGTCAACAAAGATGAGGAAAAACCTGGATGGAATCACTCAGTCTCAGCCATAATTCCAATAGCAACTGAGGGATGCAATCTGCCCCCCAAAACCCCCAGATTTATCTTGTTAATTGTGTCTGGAACTGGTCCCCGAGCCTGTGTCAAAGCAGAGCTCTCTGCTAATTCATATTCTGCATGGAGCCCCTGGAGATGGGGTTTATTTCAGCCTCCCACCACCAGCTCTGGCCCTGGCAGCTATTCCCAAACTCTGGCCATAAAACACCTTTCCCCTGCAAAAAATACCCAGTCAGGGAGAATTTCTGAATGCTCCAATATTTCCATTAAATCCCTGGAAAATCAGCCATGAGTGATGGTCAAAGTGGCAAACACCAGACTGAAGGCAGCTTGAACAACCTGAAGGACAAGACCAAAGCAATGGGAATGGTATTTTCCTGATGTTGGCTTGGGATTTGTCATTTTGGTTCTGCAGAAATGCAGAAAAAAGGGTTTTNTTCCTGATGTTGGCTTGGGATTTGCCATTTTGGTTCTGCTGTTTGCAGTTGGAAGAACGCTGCAGAGCTGGGGTGGGCTCCAAGGAGATGCACAACCATGACTGGAAAGCAGGAAATGCAGAAAAAAGGGTTTGTGTGTGTGCAGGTTCCAAAGGGGAGCCTGAGGCTGCTCTGCTCCCAGGTTACTCTGATTAAATGGGGGCCAGAGATCTCCAGGATATGGGGCACAGAGAGGGTACCCCAAGGGCTGATTTATGGCAGCTGGCTGCTGCAGGATAAATAGATTGTTGGAAGAGCATTACAGCAGCTGTGAGGAATTCTTCATTTCTGGAAAACTTTAAAAGAAGGCTGGGTTTTTTCTAAAACACTTGCTGTAGTTGACAGTGGAATGAAATCCAGACTGGCCCAGTTTCTCCCACCAGACACGATGGGTGTTTTATAATGGACTGAAGCCCATTCCCAGGTAGCTCCCTCCCTCTGCCCTTTGGGAACAGTCCCTGGAGTGTGGGGGGCTGCAGACCACCAGCTGCAAATCACTGAACTTGACAAGTGTCCCTCTGTCAAATGCATGGATTTGTTTTAAAGCCCATCTCCTGCATCCCACTGTGACTGCCAGGTTTTCCCCCTCACTGCAATCCCCCTTTCTCCCTTCTCCATTCCCACTTGACCCCTCCTTGCCAACCAACATCTTTCCTCAGAGGGGATGGAAACCCTCCAAGCCAGCTCCTCATCCTCACACCTGCAGTCACTCTGCATCCAGCATTTTTCTGGATACACTCCTCCTGCTGCAGCCTCAAGGATACTGGCCTCAGAGCACACCAAGCTCCCTCCCCCGTGTCCCTTGGGGTCCCCCAGGGATGTCCCATGGCCCATGTGGCTTTGCCATGAGCCCCTCCATGTGTCACCCCTCTGGCCAAGTGACTCACAGATCAGCTGCTCTGCCCCCAGACTCCGATCTCCCGACTGCAGGGAACGCACAGCTTTTGGGAGGAAGGAAAACATCCCTCTGAGAAACCAGAGGGGCTGCCAGAACTGCCTCCTGCTGCAGAAGGGGATGGAGAGCAGACGCCCTCCCCCTGACAAGGCTTTGAGGAGGAGAAAAGAAAAGCGTTTTCTGTTTTCCCCGGATCGATGTTTCTGTCAATAGGAGCAATTCTGGCTGAGCCTGCCAGATCAGTAGCACCTGGACTCAGGGCTGCCAGGAAAAACAGCCCTTTGAAGAAGGGCAGGTTGAAAGAAGAGGATATATCCTCAGGGGAGCCGGCTCTGCCTCGGCAGGGCTCGTTATCTGAAGATCAACATGTAAATTCCTGTTCTGCTCCTGTCCTATCTCTCTGGGTCATTCACCTCGTATTTCCTATTGAATCTGAGCTTCACGCTGAAATATGGCAGAGGAACATCCGTATAAATGCACTTTCCAGGGAGTGATTGAGCAGGAAATGCAGCTTTTTATAGCATCATTTTCCAATTAAAGTGCAAACCTGAGGATACCCTATCCCAAGAGAGGCCATAATGAAGGAGATTTCTTACAAAATCCTGAGGTGCCTTTCAAATACCACCACAATGTTTTCTGCAGAATTTCAAGGAGACAAGACAGAAATTCAGTTTGTTCATCGGGGGCAAGGGATGTGTGTCACAATTCTGAGTCAGCAATTGCACAAACCAAATGTTGTCATGCACAAACATCCCTCTAAAAGTCACGGGCATGAAAAAAACATCCTTCTTGAATTAAAAGCCACAGAAAACAGATGGAGGAATCAGGCTGTGACACCAAGGTGCTGTTTATACACACGCAGTGCTGGGAAGATGCAATCAGACAGGAGAAAATAAACTGTTTGGGGCTTGCACCCAAGACATTCAGGGGGCAGAAACTTTGGCTCAGTGCTGGTTTCTAAGGAAACTTGAATGGATCAAGTAAAAAGTCCAAATTGATATACATTTTTTTTTTAAACAGTAGGTCCTAAAATTCAAGCTGGCAATGTTTTTTTTCTTATTTCTTTTTTTTTTTTTTTTCTTCCCCCGGTTTTCAGTTTCTCTTGGCCATCTCTAACAGTCGTTTGGCCCAGACACACCAGGAGAGGACCCAGTGACCTGTTGCTGTCCCAGTCCCAGTCCCAGCACTGCTGCTCCGAGTGGATTTGGAAGGGAAGGCAGTGCCCGGTGCCCTGTGAAGGCTGCCAGGAGCAGGCACAGCCTGTGCCACCACCGAGTGTGTGCCAGCAGCTCTTCTTTGCCCGCAGGGAATGTGCCATGCACGGCACGGCCGCGGGGATGGATCCCTGGCATCGCCACCCTTTGGGGTGATGGGCACACCACTCCCTGTGGGCTGAGCTCTCTGTGCTCCAGGGATTCACAGAACCCTGGGCAATATGCACATCCCTCCCTCCAAAGTTACCCCAAAAGGCAGCACGGGAGCTGGGCAGCGAACCCTCCCAGCTCCAAGCGATAAATCCCATTATCTTCCCACTAAACCGACCCCAGGGTTTGCATTCCCCTTCTCCCCTCTCGCTTTTCCCCGGCTGCCCTGGGGAGATTCCAGGGAAAGCGGTGCCGGTGCCATCCCAAAGCTCTCTCTCCCTGCGCTCCCCAAGCAGCAGCTAGGTGGCAAAAGTTCCGCGCAGCCTGGGAAAACTTCAGGAATCCCTGTTCCAGCCCGCCGAGCCCAGCACTCCCGATCCCCAAAACGCCCAGGGAAAACTCCCGTTTCGCCGAGAGCATCCCCAAAAATCCCCCCCCAGCCTTACTCACATCGTATTTCTCGGTCATTTTCAGCAGAGCGCGTTTCCAGAGAGTCCTGGCACAGCCCGGCTCCGGCAGCAGAACCAGCACGCACAAGGCTGCGGCGAAAACCTTTTTACAGAATCGCATCTCTGGCAGCAGCCTGGGACCCATTTTTTTTTTCCAGGGGGAGATGGGATAAAGGAGAGCGGCTCTCGGGATCCGAGGCTTGGCAAGGAGGGAAGGGAGGGAGGGAGAGAGAGAGAGCGAGGGCTTGAGCGCTCAGCGAGCCGCTTTTCCCTGCGCAGCTTCTGGGGAGGGAAAAGGGGAAGGGAAAAGAAAAAAAAAAAAAGAAAGAAAAAAAAAAGAAAAAGAGCCCACAGGCAGGAGCCGGGAGCTGCTGTTGAACTTCTCCGAGTTAGATCAGGTTCTCGGCTCACATGTTCACACAAAGCTCGCGCTCTCCTTTGAGTGACGGACGGGAAGATTACTTGGAAAGATTATTTTTAGACCTTTGTTCCCAACATCTGGCATCCTCCGAGAGCCCCATTCAGAGCCGAAGCGTGGGATCAGATGACAGCTGCCGCAGGGGGAAATAAAGGTCTCGGAGGGGTGGGCTCGGCAGATTTTTGCAAACAGTTCACCCAAACTTCACCCAAACTCTCCCCTTTGTGTGCTTCCTGCTGTGGGTTTGCATCACGTTTTGAAAAGGTGATAACTTCATCTGGAGCCCGCTTGAAGGAAATGATTTAACGACACGATAAACATCCAGGGGCTTTCATTCAACCGAGGTGACGCTGGTTTTCTGAGAACGATTTTGGAGGAGGGGAAAGACGTGGAGTTTAGGAAAAACAAATTGGGGTGTGGAGTAGGGAAGGAAGGAAGGTTTGGAAATGACACGAGCACAGAGAAAGCAAGGAAGGGGACATGAGTCAGGCGGTGCCTGACAATGGGAGGGACGGAAGGAGTGGACGTGGGGTGTTGGACATGTCCGTGGACATCCAGTGCCTGGAGGATGGGAATGGACTCCTGAAAGCAGCCCTGGGATGGAGACAGGGGCAGGTGCTGGAGGAGAACTGTAAGAACCAGGCAGCTGCTACATTAATGTATATAAATATATATATCTGAATGTGTATAACTCTATAGACATCAGGAGGGCTGCTCAGGGCCAGTGTGGGGGCTGTTTATTTTATAATTCCCTCTGAATTTCTCCTCCAGCAGCTTCCACATGAGTGAAGGAAGAAACGACCACAAAACTTTTTGAGAGACAGACACTAAGCCCTGTTTGCCTTCACTTTGCTGCAGCCCTGCTGAGCAGAGAGGAGCCTTGCTGGATGCACTGGATTTGTTTCATTTCCACTCTAAAATGGGTCTGCAGAGGAGCTTCATACCCTGTGGACACACACACAAAAAATCTTCCAATTATTCTTTATACCTGGAAGCAGTGGAAATTCACTTTGATCCATGCCCAAGTGTCAATAGCTGCACACAGATGGGAGCCAAATGATTTCATCTTGAAGCTTGCCAGAATATGATGGTGGGAACCTGAAAAAAGAGCAAGATGTGCCTTAAAAAGTATTAAGGGAATATATTACATTTATTTAGAGTTGATGTCCCTGAAGATTTTCTAGCAGTAACTGTGCTTTGGGCACTCCTCTCCATAGCTCTGCTGCTATAAAAGGGTTCTTAGTAACAAAATCTGCTCAATTCATGCCAGGGAATTTTGGTGGGAAGTAAAAGCAGGGATTACTCCAATGGGGGTCAGGGAGTGAACATTTGGGCTGGAGAGCGTTTTGTGCCACAGAGTGTCACCTGCTCTGCCCCATTTCACCAGCTCTCCTCTCCCCCAGAGCTCCACTCATATTTAAAACAGAATTTATCCCAGTTTTCCCTCAAACAGCTCATTTTCCTCAGGCCTCTCTCTTCATTTGATGGTAACTGAGCAGCTCACAGGTCAGCCCGTGGAAAGGTGACTCCCTAAGGACAGAAATGTCACCTTTGGATGCTGGCAGAGCTCAGCACCTGCAGGTCCCTGTCACCTCCACCCAGATCCCATCCAAGCACCATCTGAAATCAGCAGCTGTGCTGCAATCACTGGAAGGCACACTCAGACAGCTCCAGCACATCCAGACAGGGATGGATCACTGCCATAACAACCTCTTCCACCTCTGACTCCATTTTTGACAGCTCAGAGGGCTTTGTCTGACACCCCAGGGTTCTCCAGTTCCTTTCCCAAACACAGCTCCCCGGTTTGTTTCAATATTAATTCCTGCACCTTGATCCAGCTCCTCTCAGGCACATCCAGGAGCTCTCCCCCGCCCTGACTCCTGTGCTCTCAGGTGACAAATGACATGGCTGCTTGCACAGAATAAACAAGATTTTTCTCAGAGTATTCCTGCCTAATTTATGTCTTTGTGCTGATATTTCAGTGCTCTGTGCTCTCGCTGAAACCCAAACCACCGTCAGACAACTGCTCACAATAAATCTCCCTAATTCAATTCCATTTTTTTGTTGTTTCGTACACTCGCAATCTGGACTTGGAGCAACTAATTCCAAAGATTAATAGCTACTTCAGACACCATTTACTGGCCTTTATTTTTGCAGATACACAGCTTTGACATTGATCTGGGGAAAAACCAGGGTCTGTGCCTTGCAGTCCGTGGATTGTGCACTGAAGAAGTGAGAGTTCTGCAGGACCAAAATCCAGCAGCTGGTCATGGTGTTCACATCAGAATGGAAGTTGGTGTTACAACACTTGTGGAACTGTAACTCATCCTGCACACAACTCTTCCATGAGTTCTTCCTGCCACCCATCTCCCTTCCTCACCCCCAGTTTCTGTTGGAAGCTGGGCAAGGGATTGTGTATTTTTTTACAAGATTAGGAAAAGCTTCCCTGGCAATACTGGAAGGAATATTTTTCTCCCCTCTTCTGGAGATTCATCTTCCTGGCAGTCCCTGCCTGGGCTGTGTTGCCAAAGGACAACTCCAGGACATCATTTATCCCATTCATATCCACATTATCCTCCCATTTGGAGCTCAGTGAAACCTCAAACAAGAGAGACCTCAGTCCACTCACTTCTGGAGGCATTTTTCTCCCACTACAGAGCAGTTCCTGTCTTGAAAAATTCACTTTTGAATGGCCCATTTAGACAAAAAAGAAGAGAAACAGCCTTGCCTTTCTGCAGAATTTCTTGTTTAACACTGGCAGGTTTATGGCTCCAGCTATGAGTGTAAAGCATTCTGAGCAGCTTGTGAAGACATTTTAGGCAGCAGGCACAAGTCCTTACGAAAACAACCCCTGGCAAGAATTAGAAATTTAAAATTTACTGGTAAGCAGGTTTCTGGGTTGTGCAGTTCAAATGCCAGGTATTTGATGATGTATGGTGGTTTAAAAGCAATTATCACAAGAAAGATAAAAATAACTGCCATTTTCTCTTCAACTACATCTTATCCACACACAACAGTAGGGCTGAAGTTGTTTACTCCATGTGGAGCAATTCCCTGTGGTGATGATTCCATCCATAGGGAGTGGGTGCAGGGATGTCCTGTGCACAGGAGCAGTTAGTGATGCTGGTGTAAGACATAATTGAATTATTGCAATATCTTGGCTGGATTTGACTCCAGTTTATGAATCTTGGCCATTCATCAGGCCAGCAGCTGAAATTATTCTTTAACCTGTGCTCGTCCAGGGAATCCGCAGCACATCACAGAATCAAGATTTCTCTACTTCCAGATTTGTGGTGCAAAGTTCCTCCCACCAAATTCCTGCTGCCTTGGAGGATTCTGAGTGAGGTTGCTCCACACATCACCACTGATCAGAGCCACCCTCTGTGCATGAATCCCTGCACATTTCCATCCCACTAGTGGTGGCAATAAGGTGAATTCTGCAGTGCCAGAAATTGCTGTTAATGATAGTGCAAGAACATGGGCCAGACTTGAGCACCTCCCCAGGGCCTGTGGAACCCTCAGCACTGTTTGTCACAGCCAGGAGGATGTATCTGAGTGAAAGGATGGGCATTTTATCAGCTCAGGGCAATAAAAGCGTTTTTTGGAACCTGGGTTCATGCTTCCTGATTGGGATGGTTTAAAAAATTATTTTTAAAATGTTCCCAGGGAAGTTGTGGAGCCCGCTCATGGGACAGCCAAGGGAAACTTATCTTTTTCTAGCCAAAAACAAGGTAGGTCAGCCTAAGTCAAGACTTGCCTTTTCCCAGAGGAAAGATCTGACTTTTAAAGAGAGATTATATCAGAGAGAGAGTTTCCTCAGAGCACACCACTGCAGCAGCACGAGGTGACTCAGTTTGGCTGGATATAACCCCTGCACCTCCATGCCAGGGGTTGCTACAATTCCTTTTCCAGGGGCTGTTTCCTTGCCAGCTCTGCACAGGTTCTGCTGCCAGCAGCAAAGGGCAGTGGATCTCTGGGGGTTATCACAGATTTTTAATGTTATGTGTCCAGTGGGAAGGTTGCAGCTGCTTTTTGTCCCCCCTAAAAAATAATCAAATTCTCCTCCCCTTCCGCTCTGGCTGCCTCAGGAAGGCTCAGCCCTGAGGCTCTGCCCCACTTCCACTCACTCTTAGGAAATCAGGGCAAACCAAGTAAACCCAGAGTGGTTTTGTTGTGAATATGAACACGGAGAAACCACAGCCCTGGCTGAGCTTCCCTCAGCTGAAGCTGCCACATGAAAAGCAGGAGAGCCCTGGGGTGTGCTGGGCTCCCCAGCAGGGATGGGATGGGATGGGATGGGATGGGATNCAGGGGATGGGATGGGATGGGATGGGATGGGATGGGATGGGATGGGATGGGATGGGATGGGATGGGATGGGATGGGATGGGATGGGATGGGGGCATCTCTTGACCCTTGTGGGGTCACCCCTCCAACCTCTGCTTTGTGTGAGGTTTCCTAAAGCAGCAAGATCGTCATTGTTGCTTTTTTTTTCCGTGTTGTTTTTTTACACTCCAGCAATCGGGATTGCTCCCTGCAGGAAAAGGAGTCCCTTAGGTGTGCCAATCCTGAGGGGTGAACACAAAAATCAACAAATAAAAGAACCTGCAGCATCTCTGGAGGGCTGACCCTGGATGCAGATGATTCAGGCTTGTTTTTGTGGCCAGCTCGACAGGAAGACACCAAATCTGGAGTTCCAATATTGGATTCATTCCTTCCCTGAGCAGGAAAAACTGTGCCAGATGTTTGCTACCAGCAAGCTCCTCTGGGAATTTACAGAGTGAAATAAAAGATCAAAAGCAATTCAAAACACAGACAGGTGATTCCCTTTAAGCATCTGGCCCCAAGCCCACTCCAAGCCTGGCAGAGGTCAACGTTAAGTGGCCCCTGACCATTTGGAGAGGCCTGTAAAGAAGAATATAAAGCTACTTTTAACCAGCTTTGTTGGGTGTGAGGTATAAATGAAGCAGATGAATGTTATTAGGGAAGCACTCGCGGGTCCTGCATCCCACTGACAAAATTACCAGGAAGCCTCGGAATGCACGATGCTGTTAATGAGGAGGCAGAACGGCTCTCAGTGAGGGGAGAGGCTCCTCTTTGGGGTGCGGCTGTGCTGCCCTGGGGGCTCCGCTGGGAATCCCGAACAATTCCTCTGGGCGGGACTGCCCCAGCTGCGGCTCCTGCCCGCTCTGCCTTGTGCCAGCTCCCTCCCTCCGGCTGTCCCGAAGCCTTTTGTGTGCAAAGAGGCTGCTGTGAGCTCTTGGTGTCCCCGCAGGAGGGGGGTCCGGGGCTCTGGGGGCAGCGGGACCCCTTCCCTCTCAGGCCAGCAGGATCCTTTCCCTCTCAGGCCAGCAGGATCCATTCCCTCTCTGACCGGCAGGATTCTTTCCCTCTCAAGCCAGTGGGATCCTTTCCCTCTCAGACCAGTGGGATCCTTTCCCTCTCAGGCCACTGGGATCCTTTCCCTCTCAGACCAGTGGGATCCTTTTCCCACTCAGACCAGCAGCATCCTTTCCCTCTCAGGCCAGTGGGATTTTCCCTCTCAGACCAGTGGGATCCTTTCAGGCCAGTGGGATCCTTTCAGACCAGTGGGGATCCTTTCCCTCTCAGACCAGGAGGATCTTTTCTCTCTAGACCAGTAGGATCCTTTCAGGCCAGTGGGATCCTTTCAGACCAGTGGGGATCCTTTCCCTCTCAGACCAGTGGGATCCTTTCAGGCCAGTGGGATCCTTTCCTTCTCAGACCAGTGGGAATTGCTGAGTGTTTTGGGAGGGGAGGATGTGCAGTGCAGCTCTCACACTGGAACTGCTGAGAGGAGACCAGTCACGGACTGGAGACCTCAGAGGAATCTCCCTGGTGGACAGATCCACCCTAAAATTCAAGGCAAGGGAAGTTTGCCTGTGGATTTCACAGCAAATCCTCAGCCTTTGCCGTGCTCTGCATGCAGCCAGGCTGAACTCCTGGGGGTAACAGAGTTGTGTTCAGGGCCCCCAGCCCCAAAAAGAGCTGAGCTGTGCTCTGGGGGTTCCCAGAAGGTGTGGGGCACGGGATATCTGGCTTGGACCACGGCAAAGTCAGAGCCAGGGACCACACAGAAAACCACCTAAAGAGCACGTGCTGTTGCAAACCCTAGATTTCACACTGAAACAGGGATTATCTCATGGCTGATACCCTGCTCTGACCCACAAAGGCTCGGCCAGGGCCAAGCAGTTTGATTTTGGGGCTGCACCTCTCCCAGCTGGAGCTGTGCCTGCCTGCAGCCCCAGAGACAGAGGGTTCCCCATGACAAATACCCTGCCCACATCCAGAGACAGCAAACTCACAGCTCAGGGGCCTGCCAGAGACACCTGCAACCCTGCACAAGGCAGAGGAAGGGCCAGATGTGTATCAGCAGTGTGCTGGGGTAGGATTTCCTTTATGGAACCTTTCACCTCCACGTCCCACATCCTATTACCAGTGAACTCCCCTGCCCTGCTGCGGCTCCTCTGAGGCCAGGAGCACTTTGGGAAGGACATTCAATGATAGCCCAGGCGCAGACAAATGCCTTTAGAGCTCTGAAACAGCTCCAGCAGCTCACACCAGGCCTGGGGATGTCAGGGCTCTCCAGAAGAGCTGCTGGTGTCACCTGGAGCTGTGCTGCCACCTCTCTCCCTGCTCTCTGCAGGAGTCAGGGGCTGAGCAGGGACTCAGGGAACATCACTGCAGCTCCTCAGGGACTGTAAGACTTGCAGTCAGGAATGCTGCTGCAGAATTCCTTAGAAAGGTTCCAGGGGTTCTGGAGCCTGAGTTGCATTTGCTGGATCACGCTGTGGCTCTGAAGGAGTTTGCTGTGGGGAAGGCAAAGAGTTTTTCTTGTCTTTTCCTATCCAAAGTGCAGGGTTGAACAAGCCATAGAAAATCCCTCTTGCCTTTGACCTCCTGATAAAAGCCTTATCTAAAGCTGGCTGAATTCAGACAGCAGCATCTGCAGCTGGGCTTTATCTGGGGGGGTTCCCTTCCATGTCCCTCAGCAGAGTCAGTGCACGTGGTCCCATCACCCTCCTGGCCTGAAGGGCACCTCCAGCCTCTCTCCTACCCCAAATCTCTGCTGCATCTCATTCACCACTGGTGCCCAGGCAGAGCTCAGGCTCTGGCTTCCATCCTTGCATTGTTTTGAATCCTCTCATGGCCTGGGCGTTAGATAAAATGAGATCCCATTTCAAAATCAGAATTGAGAGATGCCAAGCTGGTGTTGTAAAGCAAAAACATCCTGTAAGAAAATTCCCCAAAGTGCCTGCTGACATCCAGAGCTGCCTCTGGGACTGTAGGACTTGCAGTCAGTAATGCTGCTGCAGAATTCCTTGAAAGGGTTCCAGGGGTTCTGGAGCCTGAGTTGCATTTGCTGGATCACGCTGTGGCTCTGAAGGAGTTTGCTGTGGGGAAGGCAAAGAGTTTTTCTTGTCTTTTCCTATCCAAAGTGCAGGGTTGAACAAGCCATAGAAAATCCCTCTTGCCTTTGACCTCCTGATAAAAGCCTTATCTAAATCTGGCTGAATTCAGACAGCAGCATCTGCAGCTGGGCTTTATCTGGGGGGGTTCCCTTCCATGTCCCTCAGCAGAGTCAGTGCACGTGGTCCCATCACCCTCCTGGCCTGAAGGGCACCTCCAGCCTCTCTCCTACCCCAAATCTCTGCTGCATCTCATTCACCACTGGTGCCCAGGCAGAGCTCAGGCTCTGGCTTCCATCCTTGCATTGTTTTGAATCCTCTCTTGGCCTGGGTGTTAGATAAAATGAGATCCCATTTCAAAATCAGAGGTTGAGAGATGCCAAGCTGGGGTTGTAAAGCAAAAACATCCTGTAAGAAAATCCCCCAAAGTGCCTGCTGACATCCACAGCTGCCTCTGGGCAGACAGGCAGATTCTGCAAGCAGAATGGCAGAAAACACAACAGAGCTCAGGTAATTTCATTGTTTTTTTGGATGTATGGAGCCCTAATTAAGAGGATGGATCTTCCCTACTGGCCAATTTCACTCCTCAGCTCAGCAAGGGATTTCTTTCAGCACTCAGACAGAGCTTAATTTTTTGAAGGTGCTGGAAGAAGTATAATAGAAAGGGGTTTCCTCCCCTGGTGCCTCTGTGTGAGGTCCTGAGCAGCACATCCAGTATCCAGCTGAATTCCCTCTGAATTGTTCAGCAGGCTGGGACAGCCACATGGACAGTTTCCACCTTTTATCTCAGCACAGCACTTTCCATCTGAACAGAATGTCTTCCTCGGGAGGTTTGTTGTCCTCCAGCGAGCCACTCGTTTTTTTTGTAGATCCAGAAACTTGCATTTTGCCACAGATGTTGCCCATTACAGCTTTTCCCCATCCTGACATAAAAGGGAACCTGTGGCTTCTCCCAGGGCTTGGCATTCCCTGCCATCCTGCTCTCTAAATCACCTGGGACAGAGCAGAGCAGAGAAGGATGAGCACACACGAGACAGGGAGGGCGTGGGAAATGGGGATGTCTCTGTCACAAAGCCATGGTTTGATCCCTGCTCTGACACTCCAGCATTTGGAGCCCCTGCTCGAGCAGCAGAACAATCTGGAGGTTGTTAGCTGAGCAGAAAGCCAAAAATCCCTGAACACCCTGTTAGCAGCAGGCAGGGATTAAGAGCAGCACTCAAACCAGGCTGTATTTCAGACCTGGTTCTGGGCTGACTTCGAGCTGAGTGTGACTGCAGAGGACAATCAAACCCCTCTCCTGGGAGCACCCCCCAGCTTGGCAGGGCACAGCTGCCTTGTGCTGCTCCCCTTGTGAATTTTATAGGCTGGAAAATGTTTATTTCAGTGCTGGCTCAGTGTTCTTGTTAAACTTTATGTACTATATAACTGTGCTATAGAGTGTTACGTTTATGTTACATGGAGATAAATATTTTTATATATCTAAGTAGTTATATTTGTTTGCATATCCATAAACTTCAGTCTCCAGCATGTTTCTTATGTATATTTATGCCTCTCTAGTCTGTCCCTCAAAAAGTAATGGAGAAATACAGAATCCCAGACTGGGAGAGACTTTAGAGCTCACCCCATTCCACTCCTGCCATGGCAGGGACACCTTCCAGTATCCCAAGTTCTCCAAGCTCTGTCCTTGGGCACTTCCAGGGATCCAGGGGCAGCCACAGCTTCTCTGGGCACCCTGTGCCAGGGCCTCCTCACCCTCACAGGGAAGAATTTATTCCCAATATCTAATCCCAATCTAATAATCAAATCTCTGCTTGGTTATAGCTCTTCCTAACACTCAACCCCTGCAGAGCAGCTCCAGGGTTTGCCAGACTTTGAGCTCAGATTTGCACTTGTGTTTTGCACCACTTGGCAACTTCTATTTTTTTTTTTTTTTCTTCTTCAGGGGTTCATTTATCTGAGTTTTGCAGTGCCCAGCAATGCTGGATGTGTTCCAATGTAAATGATTTCCACAGAGCCAGCAGTTGTGTATTTTGTCCAGCCTGAATCCTGGCAACCTCAGGCCTCTGTGACTTGTATTGAATTATTAGGAGGAGGAGAACAACCTCAAAGTCTCTGAGTGCACTGGTCCCATGGGCTGTTTTTAGCACGTCTCCATAGGATGGGATAAACATTTGCAGTTGATTTGGCACGAGTTCCAGGTCCCCTTCCACTCCACCTCTCTTTAAAAGTTATCAACCTGTTCTTGAGAGGAACCAGCCCTAAGAAACCACTTTTTTCTGCCTTGTTTTCCTGAAGTAGGTGCATTATTTCATCATCCATGTTTTCTGCATTGAGTGTTAATGGGATGAATTGGATAGCTGGGTATTCAGACACTTTTTCACAATATCTCTCTGTCTTCCCTTTAATTTCCTGAATTTGGGTTTTTTTTTCCAGCTCTTTGGCAAGAGAAAGCTCAGATGAGGCTTGGCTCTTTAATTCCATTATTGGCAGACTGTGGCATTCTTTTGTTCCTTTCTTGATCTAATTCCCCCAAAGAGCTGCAAAAAAAAAGGAGAATGGTGGATTAATTTAATCATGGCTTCTTGTGTGGTTCAATACCAACTCCTTTATTGTCCAGCCACACCTCTGGGTGCTCTGAACCTCATCTCTTCCACCCAGGGTGAAAGGCTCTTCCTCTGGATATTTTTTTCCCTTCAGACTTTATTCAAAGGAGTGATGCAGACTGAAGCCCATGTGTTAGGGATCCAGTAGCTGGGGTAGAGGGTTCAAAGATGGATTTCTTATTCCACCCAGCCCTTCAGGGCCAGGGTGCCAAGGCTGATGCAGCTGATGGCTGAGTGACCCCTCCCACAGCTCCCATGAGCATGGGGAGGGTCCTGGCGAGGAGGATTCCAAAATGTCAAAGCCCAGCACTGGAGCAACGAGTCTGCTGGAGGTTTTTGGGGGCACTGAGCCCCACATCCGTATTTTGCTGAGCCTGTGAGGGGGAAAATCCTTCTCATGACAAGGTAATGGAGACAAATGGGGCAGGACCTCTTTCATGTGGGGCTCCGTGGCTGCAGAGCTGGCGGTTATTACCAACTTTCTGTCTCAATTAACTCAACACTTCTGCCAGAGAAGCCCAGGACGTGCTGTTTGCAGCAGGGCAGATTTACTTTGCTCTGCAGGCTCAGGCAGCTGTTTCAGCCTGTGACTGAGGAGTTTTGGCATTTACAGCTGAGCTTGTCCAGACTCTGCCCTGAAAGGGAGCTGCGGAAATGGGAGTTGTGTCTCCTCGTCCCTGGGCCCGTGTCCCTCTGATGGGGAGGCCTGTCTTTGTCTCAGGGGATGAAATCCCACTTCCCCTTTGGAGAAATCCCATCTAGTTCCATCCAGCTTCCCATTCCTCAGGCTCCTGCCTCTGGGGGCTCGTTGCCAGCCATAAAACCGAGGCAGCCTCTGCAAATCAAAGCAAAGTTTGGTTTGGACACAAGGGTGAGTAACAATTAGCACCCTCTGCAGAGCTATTGGCTGGACAGTTACCAGCTGGATCCCTGGCTAGTCCTGCCTCTAGACATCTCAAATAAACTCCCTCCCTCTTTCAAACATCTTCACAACAATTTCTTGAGCAGGGGAATTCATTCTCTGTAGTCAGCTCTGTGTCAGTGTTGAAAAATCAAGCTGCAAACGTTGGGCTGGAGTAGGTTCTCCCCAACTAATTTCTTGGGATTTTTAGCTGAGCTGCTTGCAAAAGAGATTTTTTTCTTTGAAGCTTTAGTCTGGAATTCCCACAGAGGAAGTTTTTTCACACCTAAACTGGCAGATTTAGACATCTCAACAATCAGTTTATATACAGTGAATTACTACAAAGCAACACCTCACTCAAAGTACCAAGCAAAACAGATTTAAACATTATTTGAATGAACAGAAGGGATCTAAATTAGGAGGGAATTAAGACTAATAAACCAGCAGTCTGTGCTATAAGAAGGCAGCATTATATCCAGGAGAAAACACTGGAATTTAGGTCAGAAATTCCATAACTTAACACACAGGTCACACATGACCTGGCACAGCAGCCCCAGCTCCTACAGCCTTTCCTCTCTCTCTCTGAGGAAGAAAATGTGCTGCCCTCCCCCCTCCACACCAATTTAGATTTTTAATTGTGTGTAACACGGCCTGATCCTGATTTCTTTGTGAGTAATTGTTTGCTGAGAGATCAGAAGAGATAAGAACCGAGAATAAAGCAACTCCCTTCACGTGAATAATTGCACCATCAGCCCTTTGGTGAGAGTCACAGCCAGAAACTGCCAGGCTGCTGCTGGGACCAATGCAGAGTCTCAGGAATGCATAAGCAAACGCATTAGACACAATGCATCTACTGGAGCAGGGATTCATTCGACAGAGCAGCTCCTGGAAACGTGGAAAAACACGTTCAGCACAGGAAAAACTCATGGCTGTTCCCCCCAAAGGGGAGCAGTTATTGTAAATCAGCAATATTGATTAACTGACCACCTAAAAGTAGATAATTTAGGTGGAAATACTAATTCTCCATGAATATATTTTTTATATACCACAGATTCAAATGACAGTACATTTCATCAGTTTCCAGATTTTCAGAGGAAGGAAATAAAAAAATTCCACAGGCTTGCCTGGAATGGGAATTCTGAATGGAGAGGCTCAAGTGCACCCAGGGGCACTTCATCCTGTTTCACCTTCCTCTCATTGTATTCATTCCTCCTCATTCTGTCCCTTTTTCCTCTCATTCTATTAATTCCTCCTCATTTTATTCCACCTTCCTCTCATTCTATTCATTCCTCCTAATTCTTTACATTCCTTCTCATCCTATCCCTCCTTCCTTCCTCATCCTATGCATTCCTCCTCATTCTATCTATTTTTCCTCCCATTCTATGCATTCCTCCTCATTCCATCCCTTTTTTCTCTCATTCTATTCCTTCCTCGTCATTTTATCCCTCCTTCCTCCCATTCTATGCATTCCTCCTCATTCCATCCCTAGTTCCTCTCATTCTATGCATTCTTCNGTATTCATTCCTCCTCATTCTGTCCCTTTTTCCTCTCATTCTATTCATTCCTCCTAATTCTGTCCTCTTTTCCTCTCATTCTATACATTCCTCCTTATTCTTTACATTCTTTCTCATCCTATCCCTCCTTCCTCATTCTATGCATTCCTCCTCATTCTATCCCTACTTCCTCTCATTCTATTCATTCCTCCTAATTCTTTACATTCCTTCTCATCCTATCCCTCCTTCCTTCCTCATCCTATGCATTCCTCCTCATTCTATCTATTTTTCCTCCCATTCTATGCATTCCTCCTCATTCCATCCCTTTTTTCTCTCATTCTATTCCTTCCTCGTCATTTTATCCCTCCTTCCTCCCATTCTATGCATTCCTCCTCATTCCATCCCTAGTTCCTCTCATTCTATGCATTCTTCTTCATTCTATCCCTTTTCCCTCTCATTCTGTACATTCCTCCTCATTCCATCCCTCCTTCCTCTCCCTCTGGAGTGTTTTGTACTTCCACACTCAGTGCAGAACAGATGTAGGGAATAACTCCTGCTTTCCCTGACACACGAGCAGCACATTTCTGACAGAGGCCTTTGTAAACAGGTTCCTTCCAGATCAGAGCTTTGGGACCACCCTGAAAGGAGGCACTTGCTGACCTGAGGAGGGAGCCCAGAAGCTGAGGGGTCACTGGCAAAGCCACAGAGACCTGGAAAGGGCCCCAGGAGTCTCACGGAGCCGCAGATCCACGAGGAATCTTGGCCTTAGCCCCGCATATCTCGGGCTGTGAGTAATGTCTGCAGCACTGCTGCTGCTCTGCTCCAACAAATGCCAGCCTGACTGGCTGGATGGTTCCCCTTCCCACCGAGGGATGGATCCAGCTGCCACTGGAGCCAGCTGGAGCCTGTCCATGGGGCAGAGAGGGGCTGGGGCAGCCCCGCTGGTGCCGTTGTTTGTCCCCGTCCTGCTCCCTCTCTCCCACCACAGGCACTGGGAGCCCGAGGCAGGGGCTCGAGGGCAAACCCTGGAATCCACAGCTATTCCTCAGAGGGGATGGAACTCCTATTTAAGGAAAGAAGCAAAAAGGAGAGAGGGTTTTACGACGAGGTCTGGAATGAGGCAAGGGGAAAACAACGCGGGCGATGCAAATCCTGGCTTGGTTTGGGGTTTCAGCCAAACCCGTGAGGTTTAATGGGTGGCCCTGCCCAGGTGCACCCCAAAATGTGTCCCTGGGGTGAGGTTTTATCTGCTGGCAGCACGAGGAGCAGTGTAACTCTGGGGAGGGCTCAGTGCAGAGCCAGGCTTTGTTGCTCCTGTAAAGAATGAACCCAGCCATGGTCCCCACCCCAAAGCACAGCTCACACTCGGAATGGAATCATCCTGCCTTCCTCAAGCCCTGACCCTTGATGGGGTCATGGTCTGGGAGAGAGGGTGCTGATGGCTGGGAGCAGGGCAGTGCTGACAGCAGCTGAGTGTTTGCAAGAGGCAGGGATGAGCAGGGTTGTGTTTACAACCCCCGAGGGCTCCCCTGGGTCAGGGCACTGTGAAAAGTGACATAGTCCCACCCCATCCCATCCCATCCCATCCCATCCCATCCCATCCCATCCCATCCCCCCCCATCCCATCCCCACGGTCAGGCCCCACTGTGTGCTCCCGTCGGGTTCTCCTCAGAGCAGGAGGAGAAGAGGAAACATTTCAGCAAACTGTTTTACCAGAAAACACGCAAGTGACTTCTTTAATAACGACATCCAAATGAAAACAACGTGGGCTTCAAAGTCTGTCCTCGGGATGCTTTGTGCTTCACGAGCTCTCTGACAGCAGAGCTCCTTCCCATCCCAGGGAACGCACCCAGNCCAGGCAGGGAATAAGGGTCTACAAAGGATGAGTGGGATTCTGGGTTTGATAAAATCCAACCTTCATCAGAGGGCTCTACACCAATGTGTGTGTGCTTGGCCTCCCTCTCTGCACTGGGGGGATATTTTGGGGTTGGTTCTCACTCCTCACAGGCTGCCCCTGCTGCTTGGATGGATGTTGCAGAAAACAACAGAGCAAAGCAGGACCCTGACCCTACAAAAAAGGGATGTGGGGAGTGTAAAGTCAGACAACTGACAACAGGCAGAGAAGAACCTGAAACTATTTCTAATTAATTTTTTTTTCAAGGTATGTCCCTCTTGCTTTGAGTTTCAGCACTGAATGGCAGCTGATCCCCTCAGCTGGGATAAGCTGCTCTGGGACCATTGTATTTTGGGATGAAATCCTGTTCCCATTTCAAGTGAAACTGCTCTTCATTCTCATAGCCCAGGGGCTGCAGCATCTGTGCTGAAATCTGTGGGTTTCACACTCTGCAGGGGGGGCAAATATTGGCCTCAAGACACAGCTTTCATTGAGGATTTTATGGAAGGAAACTTTCCAGTTGTTCAAAGGCTGCATTTAAAAAATGCTGACTCTGCAAGGTCTTTAATTCGGAGCCAAATTTAAGGTAATGGTTGCCCTTTCCCCATGTCAGAATCAGAAATACGAAAAACAGTCGTCAAAAGATTTTTTATTAAAACCTGAGAGTGAGGTCAGGGGGTCAAGGAGCTCTGGAAAACAGAAATCCTTAAGGAGCACGTCTGGTTGGTTTTTTTCTGAATGGGAAAGTTGTTTTGCTTGAGCCTTTTAAGTGTCTGCTGATAGAGATGAAGCCAAGCTTCACCTCTGAGGATGAAAATGGAACTGAAACTCCCTCTCAGGGCAGTGGAGACACCAAGTGCCTTTTGTTTTGGAGGAGCTGAGCCCCAGGGATTCAAATACTTCACTCCAAAGAACAAACAGAAAGATGTTTTGGATTTTTTTTTTTTTTTTTTTTTTTTTTGTGT
>VWYE01016402.1:132960-161043 GCA_013398995.1 Alaudala cheleensis | reverse complement strand
TTTTTGTTTGTTTGTTTTTCTTTTTTTGGGAGGATGGGTTGTGGTGGTTTGTTTGGGGTTTTTTTTTTGTGTGGGTTTTGTTGTTGTTGTTTGGGGTTTTTTCTTTCTTTTTTTTTTAATTACTGATTTTTAATTAATTACAAAGGTACAGATTCACATGGCTTTCTTGGTGAGATGACACTGGAGTCACTCTGTTCATCTCTGCACAATCTCTGATGGTCCCTTCCTGTCAGTGCCAAGACTCCCAGGGAGCTGCTTCAAAATGTGGACCAGTGAGAGAAAATCTCTTCCCTGCCTCCACAGGGGGATGTGATCAACTCTGAGACTTTGCCTCCTGCCCTCTGCCCTTTTCCCAATAATTTGCTTTTTCCTTCTGCGTTTTGGTCACTCTTTCTTCTGTCTCTTGGAGAAAAAAACAACCAAACAACTTTCTTATTTTTATTTCCGTGGCTCCTGGGATGCTCAGATGTGTCAGGAGGACCAGGGTGGGAGATCTTTGAAGGGAGGAGCTCCTTGGGTGCAGATTCTGCAAAAACACATCACTGATATGGAGCAGTTGCAAATTACCCAGAGACAGGACAAAACTTTGGAGGCTGCTTCTTTTAAAGAGTGATCCAATGTTCATTCCTCTTGGATTACAAGTTAAATTATCTTTTGAGGGAAAAAAAAATAAATCAGTTGTTCTTATTTTCCCTAGGATTTTTCATGTATATAATAGGAGTATAATTACCTTGAATCAGGCATAGACCATGAAGGAAACAGATGCTTGTTTCTTTTAGAGATTAGACAACCTTGCAGACTGCCCAATAGGAAGCAGAGTAGAAAGCAGGCAATATATCTCATAAGCATCAGGCAAATTGCAGCATTGCTCAGGAAATAACTGGATTTTGTGACTGATTGGGAAAAAAAAAAAGAAGACTTTTTTAAATGCAGGTTGTAGCAAGATTTCATTCATTTTGAAGCAATTGTGTTTTGCCCAGCTGCATCTCCTAGATCTGCCTGATGGTTTGAAAGAGAAGGAAATAAAAGATATTTCCTGAAAATACCCTGAACACACCCCAAGCACAGCACCAGCAGCTTTTCTTCAGCCCCCATTTGGGGGTCTCTGAGCTCAGGAATTTTCAGGAGCTGCCGATCATCCCTCAAAGTACCTGTGAGCACCTGGGGCAGCTCCCCAGGCTGGGCCAGCCCCAAAAGCTGGTTTTTTTTTGCTGTCAGAGTTGTCTGTGTGAGAGGTGGGAGCTCTCAGAGCATCCCCCGGCCTCTGCTGAGCGGAGATTTTGCGCTTCATTAAAACCCTGATGGGGTTTTAATTCAAACATTAATGGGCTGTGCGTGATTCCAGGGGCTGCTGCGTGCAGGGGCTCCCGCAGTTCCTGCCCGGAGCTTGTTAGTGGAAATCTCCTGCAGATTAGTGAGCACCGATTCCACCGGGAAACCTCTCGGGGAAATGTCCCTTTATCCCCCCTGACTGCGGGGTCCCCGCTGGGCTCCCGCGCTGAGACTCTCAGGAGAAGTTTTCCTCTTTAGAAAACCGCATCGGTCTCAATCGAGAGCCATTAGCTAATTGCCATTAGCTCCGTGGAGGCTGACGCTTCGTTTTTAACGAGGGCTCCCACAAAAGAGAGACACTGACTCGATTCTGGCTTCATTTCACCGCTGGAACTCCTGTGAGGCTCAGCAAGCTCAGACAGGGATGCTTCACATGCCAATTTTTGGGGTTTTCCCGCCAATTTTTGCAGGTTTCCCTCCAATTTTTGGCTTTCCCCACCAATTTTAGGGCTTTCCCCCACCAATTTCTGTATTTTCCCGCCAATTTTTGCAGTTTTCCCTCCAATTTTTGGCTTTTCCCACCAATTTTTGCAGTTTTCCCTCCAATTTTTGGCTTTTCTTGCCAATTTTAGGGGTTTTCCCACCAATATTTTGCCTGCTGGAAGGACACTGTATCTATTTCAACACAAAAGGGTGGTGTGTATGTGTGAGTTATCACACACAGGAGAAAGAAAACTAACCAGAATAATTCAATTTCCCAGACAAAAGGTGGAAAGGGCTACAACTAAGCAGGAAATCATTCAATTTTCTGGTGGCAAACCAGAACATTCTTGGTGGAATTAATGAATGAACGCCGAGTTGCTGGGCCAGGGCTCACAAATCAAATCTCACAGTGCACAGGTGGCAAAGGACAATAAAAAGGTCTCATTCTAAATTAGAGCCGCCAAAGGAGGGACTTGGAGGCCGGTTCATATTTTGAATAAATTTTTTGGCTGTTGTGGGATGTGAACACTGATTTCAGTACCTTGTTCCAGATGTAAAATGAGCTCCAGTGGTTTGCAGTTTGACATTGTGTGAAGACAAGGCAGAGCCTCACCCCAGGGAAAGCCTTATCAGCTGTGCATCAGCAATGACCCAAAACAGGGAAACTGCGAAACCCAGAAAGAGAAAAGCAAAGTGCCTAAAGATAGACAAATTGTCTGGATAGCCCAGACATTGTGTTCTTATCTCTGACTAAGCTGGGGAAGTGGATTTGTTGGTCGTGACAAGGAAAGGCCTTTGTACATTGTGGGAGCAGGGGACCCTGGGGGACGAGAACAATGGGCTTCCTTTGCCACCGGGATTGATTACCTTCAGGAAGTGCCTGTGGATTGCTCACTGATTGGATTCCACTATTGCTTTTTCAGGATCATCTAATTATATTACAGACTCTCTCCTGCTCCTTTAAATGGCCACAATCTCTTTTACCACGGTAATGAAATAACCGCTGCTGAAAATAATGGTATTTTTGCAATGGGCTTTGCAGCCAGGGCTGCATTTTGTGCTCTGACAGCGATGGGAGCTGCAGGGATGTGTTGCTGTGGATCTGTCCCTCCACTCCCACATTCCCAGCTGCCTAAACCACGTTGGCAGGAGCCTGTGGGAGGGAGAAAGATGCCACAGTGCTGCTCCTCACCATTCCCAACCAGCAGTGAAATGGTTTTTGAGAGATGAGAAGGAAGAAACAGCGGGGCAGTGCTGGGTCCCTGTTATCAGCAGCTGGATTTGGGGACTCTGTGTCCTTTCAGAGTTAGAGGAGACATCACTGGGGTAAAGCCTTTGGTGCTGAGGTCAGATGCAGAGCTCACAGGGAGCCCAGTGCTCCTTCAGCAGCTTCACACACAATCCCAGCTTTGTGAATCTGCCAGCAGAGCACTCACTGCTCCCTGCACAATTCCAGGCTCCTTCCTCGAGCAATCTGCTTTAGGAAAGTTTGCCCCTTTCCCTTTTCCTCACAATATTTGTTCTCAGGGAGGTGCCAGCTCACCCCACAGCTGTGACATCCCTGGCAGACCCTGCATTGCCCAAGGACTGCCCTCCACCTGCATCTTGCACACTCAGGCCCTCGTGGAGAGCAAAGGAGATCCATGGCTGTTTGCTGACAAACTTCTAAAAGCACAACTGTAATTTATGGGAGATTTCCCTTTCCTGTCACCAGAGGAAAGCTCTGAGTTCTTGCTGTGGTGATGTGCACACAGCCCCTGGATGCTGAGCTATCAAGGACATTTCCTTGCACAGATGTTGGGGATTTTTTTTGGTGCTGAAAATGATGAATTCCAGAGATCACAAAAGCAAGAAAACTGTCAGCAAGGAGCTTGTGGTGCAGGGCAAGGAAAGGCAGCTGCTGGGAGCACCTCTCCTCATGGGGCCCCTGCCATGACCTTCACCTCTGGGAGGGAATCCGTGAGGAAGAAAGGGATGGCAGGGCAGGAGGGAGGTCCCACGTGGAGGTCAGTGGGAGCAGAGATATTTGGGAACGAGCAGTGCTCCCAGAGAGTTAAAAGTCTGTGATTAGAGGCCATGGGAGTGGTTTACAAAAGATGCTTCACTAAAAGGAGAACTCAAATTGACAGAAATTACTCCCCGCCGTTGCTGCCTTGATATTTCACTAATTAATTAAGTCAATTTTTTTAATGATTTGTGCAAAAACAGTTTGTGACTTTTACAGTTCTGTGACAGAGGAGACAGACCCACGGGTAAATCATCCCCCCTCTCCAACTGACCTTTGGCCACCGTGGATTAAAATCTCCACTTTATTTACAAACATCAGCTCACTGAAGGAGCTGCTGAGGGCTGCAACTGTTGATGGATGCTGAGGTCGTCTGAAACATCAAAGCAAAGGCTATTTATGAGCAGGGATGGGAAAAAAACATGGCAAGCTGCCTCTCTTCCTTCCCAGCCAAGTGCTGCAGCCACGGCTCCCTCCCTTGTGAGAGTGTTTCAGAAGCACAGGCTGCAACTTTTATGGGCTGGAGATGGAATACCCAGTGTGGTCTGGATGGCAGCAAACACAAATCTCCTGATTCCTCAGAGCTTCAGGTGCCACTGAGCCCTGTGCTGGGGAGGAGGAGGAGGAGGAGGAGGAGGAAGAGGAGTGTTGAAGGCTCTGTGTCAGCATTACCCACCCCAGCAATTAAAGTCACTTCCAGAAGTGACTCAAAGCTCCAAGTGGCTTTATCAGGATCAACAAAATGATATAAAATCCCTGCTCATTCCTCACTTTATGGGAGATGGGAGATCCCTTTATCCCCTCAGCCCCAGGACCTAAATCAGAGATGTCCCTTTGGCATTTAATCCCTCAGCTTTTCCAAACTGCAGATCCCACAAAAACCACCAGCCAGGATTCTTCCTGCATCAGTTCAGATTTCTTTCTTTCAGTCCTAATTGAATCAAAAAGTGGTTTGTTGTTTTTCATTTCATTTTGCTTTTTTTTTCTTTTCTTTTCTTTTCTTTTCCTTTTTTTTTTTTACCTGGCAGAAAAGAACAACTCATTTTTCAGATGAAGTATTCCCCTGAACCTCCCTGGTCAGGAATTGGGACGTTTGCAATAGATTTCAGGTTCACACAAACAATTGCTCTGTTTTTCTTGCAAAAACCCCAAATTAAACACACAAATCAAGGGGTATCAGCAGCAGAGAATCTTGTCAGAAACCATAAATAACATGCAGTTTGTTCCAAAGGAGCCTATTTTGGAAAATAGTTTTGCCTTTCAAAAAGGCTGCAGGGCAGTGCAAAAGGAGAGGAAAAAACTTTTCTCTTGTTCCCTCTCCTTCCATTACATTTTACCTTGGCATTTGCAATTTACCTGATAAATGATTTGCACCAAAATGGGAATATTTCCAGTGATGAGGGAGGATGTGCACCCTCCAGAAGAAAACTTGGGAGGCTTGTTCCTTCTGTGTTTGGCTACTGACCTCACAGGGCTATTTTCCACTGTGCATGGCACTCAAATATAGCTCCCAGGACATTTAGGGCTAAATATAGTCACCCCAAAAAGGCATTTGTATTAAAAAGCACCAATATATCAATTTCTCCAGGCATGACAACCCTTCAGCTTTGTTTGGCAGTTGAGAAAAGGTGAGAATGTTGCATTTCTGTTTTTCCTTAGGGAAGGGAGCTGAGCCTGGAGTTGGTTCAGAGTTTTTTACCTCTCTCAAAGTTGTCTTTGTGGTGAAACTGCTTCCTGGAACCTGGGGTGGATGTCAGATCCCAAAATGGACCTCCTGCAGTTACTGTTGGGAAAAGCAGGCTGTTTCCTTTGTCCCACATCACTTCAACCCTTGGTAACCCCTTCCCTCAGGTCCTTGCACTTTGCCACACCTCAGGTCCTTGGGAGCACAGCTCCCTTTGAACGTGGGCTGAGAAAGGGCAATGAGCCAAAGAGGGGATGCTCAGCCACACAATTTCTAGAAATTTCCTCAAAAACTATTGGCTTATCTTTCAAACTCATGTCCTACCTTAGGCCCTTACATCTCCATCACATCCCAAACAAAAAGGGATGTGTCTTTTTGTCAGACACCTCTCCACCTGAAGACTTTTGGCATTTTTTTTTCACTTTTCCAAAGTCATCTTTCAAAAAACCCCAAATTCCAAGCCCAGAACACTTCAGTAACCTTCAACTTTTATTCCTGGTAAGGGAATAAAAGCAGAGGATTTGAGCACTTCAAATAAGTCCCAGTCAGGGAGGCCTCCAATGTTTAAACTTCCAGATGGGCTGTGGGGTTTTGCTGGTTTGGGATCTTGGACCACAAAGCACACAAAGGAGATCTGTCAGGCTCCAGATGAACCACAAGGGCAAATTTAATCTGCTTAGAAATGTGCAGCTGACTTGATACAGATTTTCTGGTGCACAGATCAAAGCAGGCTGGGCTGGCCTGGGTCCCCATGTGGGAAATGGATGGAGAAAAATGGGCAAAAGTAAGGGAACTGTGAATGGGGCTTCAATATATGATGGATCCCCTGGTAAAGAGGGGATTTAGTGAAGAGACCCTGCCTTTGGCTGGGAGAAAGGAGAGGGGAATGTAGGAATTTCATGGCTGCTTCAGACAAACCCCCAAAACTGCTCCAGCTACTGGCCTGAGAGAACTTCTTTCACCTCCTTGGAGAAAATCCATTCTTTTAACCTTCTGGGGGGAAATGATTAGGCAGAAATCATTCCAGACCGGAGAGGATGGGATGGCTTTTATATTCACAGCATCAGTGTGGCATTTACAGTATAGAACAATTCAAAGGGCTTTGGGGTTCAAGCTGTGTGGTTCTCTTCAAAAGGGAAATTAAAGCTGTTTTGGAGGGCTTTTTGGGGTTCAAGCTGTGTGGTTCTCTTCAAAAGGGAAATTAAAGCTGTTTTGGAGGGCTTTGATGTGTTGGGAGTGATTCTGCTGTGCTGCAGTGCCCCTGGCACAGAGGGGTCACAGCCTGAGCTCCCTGTGTGCCCCTGGGTGACACAGCCTGGCTGCCATCAGCCTCACCCCAGAAAAACTTTGTGCCTTTCTGGGCCACTTGATCTTTAAAGGGATAAAATAACAGAGTTGGTGGGAGAATTGAAGTGGCAAGATAGAAATGTTCCCAGAGCAAGGATGTGGGGATTTGTTGTTTGTGGGAGCTGTCACAAAGCAGACCTCTGCAGCCTTCCCCAGACAGCACCTTGGCAGCAATCAATAAGGAGAAAAATGAAGCCAATTGTTGGCAGCAGGATTTAATATCTCTTTGATATGGTGCTTTATTTCATTTCTGTGCCCTGCTGTCATCTGCTGGGACAAGATCTGGGAGGAGTGGAGCGAAATCCGATTTTTTTGTCGCACTTCCACGGAATGAGCAAGTTTGTTCTTGAACCACGAGGTGAGATTGTGCAGCCCACAGAAAAACTGCTCAGTGCTCCCTTTGCCCCCCATCCCCAAATTCCTGAATTCCTCTGAAAGGTTAAACACAGCTCTGCTTTGACCTGGAAAACAAGAGATGTCTAACGGATTTTTAAGGATTAACTTTTCCAAGGTGCCTGGTTTAACTCATTACTCCAGAGCTCAGCTGAGCTGTCAGATTTGGGCTCTGTCGTGATACTTGGGATAATCTCCAATTAGACCCAGCAGATTCTGCTGGGAAGGCAGGCAGGAATCAGCTGGTGCCCAGCACAGGGGCTGAGGGGGCAGAGGGAGCAGGACACGTGCTCAGGGTGCCCTGGCACTGTGCAGGGACAGACAGGGCTTTGCTGGGACAGGGATTTGGGATGTGGGCCAGCAGCCAAGTGGAGGAGTCAGACCCTTGGCACACTTGCCTTGCAGTGGCAGGAGATGACCTGTTAAGGCCATTTATTCTGAGATTTCACAACTTTATGCCACTTTTTTTTTTTTTCTGTAATTTTACATTCAGCCCTCACATGAAATGTCATGGCAGGAAAAATTACCAGATAACTTCCTTATCCTGGGCAATGCCAGTTCCTCTCCCTGCAGCACACTGAAGTTTGGACTTGTGGCACAAGTGAGACCCAGAGCAAGCAAACACTTACACAGCACCTGCTATTGGAAGTACAGGGCTTATCCCTCTGACTAGCTTTAAACACGAGTTATAACCTTAAAACAACTTTATTTCCTGTATTAATTAATAATTTAAAATTATTTTGAGTTCTAAAAATAAATATTAATTCATGCCCCAAGTCCTCATTGTGTTGACAACACCTTCACCTGGGATTCAGAAAGGTGATAAACACCTATTTTAACATCTTGTTTACAAACTCTCCCCTTCTCCCTCCAGGAAAACGTGTGTTTAGTAAATACCTCTGCTGACAGGAGCACGTTTTATTGTTTGAGTTAAATGAATGTCAGAGACCTAATTAGTTACACATTTCCCTGGCAGGAAATGGGAACCCATTAGAACTACTGCATTCAGATACCCCTCAGCTACTGCTTCCTTGCAGATGATTCCAATTTGGCTCATCTGCATTTCCCTGTGAGCAGAGATGCTTGAGGAGCAGCACAGGATGAACTTCACCACGGAGAAATGACAATTGCAGGTTCCCTGTCCTGCCATGTGTGCCCACATCTGGAGCAAGAGCTCTGCTCCCTCCCATCCTCAACACAAGGGAATAATCCCTTGGCCAGCTGGGTCACTGTCCTGGCTGTGCCCTGCCCTGTGCCCCACCAGCCTCCTCACTTTCCCTTCCCAGAGGATGACTCCTTTTGCTTGGAATAACAAGCAATAAAGATGAGCAGGCTGTAAAACCCAGTGATGTGGATGGAATTACCTCCAACCTGCTCCAAACAGCAAATGTCCATGATCCTGCTCAGAGCATGGCCAGAAGTTTGCTGCAGTCCCAGGAAGGGCAGACACAGATTTCCACACTCACAGGATGAAGAAGGATGACTGCAGATGTGACTTTCCTTAGTTCAAATCCACATTTTAATATTGTTCCTGCCCTTGAAACTTCCCTTGTGTGGAAAGGTGGTGTTTGTTCCACTACAGGGTGGCACGAGGAGCAGAAGAGGCCTTGGCTCTGTGCAGGCTCTGCTCAGTTTAACCAGAACATCCCTGAATTATCAACACAAATTGATAAATCCAGCACAAAACCAAACCCAGCCTGATGGCACACGAAGGAGATGAACTCTGTCCCAAACCAGCACTCCCTGACTCATCCCCCTGTCTCCAGCAGGAAAACCACACCTATTTCTGGTCATACCTGTGCAAATTCAGCCCTCTGGAGTCACCTGTCACCTACAGTTCAGAAATAACATCTTCTCCCTCTACAGTGTTGTCTCCATAATCAGAACAAGCCAAGGAGCAGGGAAGGCTCCAAGAGTGTGAGCTGACAGAAGGGGTTTGCTCGAGTTCCCAGCAATTATCCCAAGGATAATGAGGAAGATGTACTGCTCATTTCAGTTCAGGGCCACTCTGGAAGGAGCTGAGCCACTTAATTAATGGACATATTTAAAACAAGGAATGGGGGGGATAAAAATCACTGAGAGGTGCAATTATTTTGACAGATGCTGCAAGCTGTAATCCCTCACAGAGGGGTTGTGCAGAGCTAATTGCAATGCACTGGTTCCACAAACTCTCCTCTGGGGGACTCCTTTGCTTTGGGGGGAATTGGTCCTTCCCTGGGGCTTCATTCAGGGCCTTCTGAGACCTCCACAAAAGCTGAAAATTGTTGTTTTATGAGATGCTACAGAAAATGGGGTGAGAGGAGCAACCACTGCGGTTTGGATTAGTGAGCTGAGGTGGGATCTTGGCACCCTGGCCTTGAGCTCCTGGTTGTGCTGCTGTTGAAAGGCTGTCTGGATGTGTCTTTACCATCCCTGGGATACCCTCGTGGTGCCATGGGCTGACAAATGGCCAAGGGCAAGGGCTTGTGAACCTTTCAGCCAAAGGTGGTCCCTGAGATTCTTTAACTCTGCCCCTGCAGACTGAGAGCAGCACATCTGGAGGGCCAAACTCCTCCTCAGAACACTTATCTGTGATTTATGTCCTCTCTAGCTTTTAAACCTCCTCATAAGTAAAAAAACACAGAGTTTTTTTTTTTCAGAGTACCCTGGGTAGTCACACAAAGTTCAGGACAAACACTCAGACTCCCTGAGTCCCAGCTGCTCTGATTCTTGCTGTAAACTCAGAGCCAGGCCTGCTACCTGCAAGTGTAAATCTCAAAGTTGTGCATTCTTATGAGTCAGGGCCCAAACTTTCTTGAGCAATTTGCTGTTTGAGGATGAACACAGAGAGAAGTGCTCATTTGGAGTGAGGTCTGGCTTTGTTTGGAAATTAAATCTGTTTACACAAGCTCTTTGCAGCTTAACAGCCGTGGGTAAACCTCCTGTAACCCCACGTGGCATCATCAGTTCTGTTTGAGAAGGTGCTGAAAGCTGAAAACTCACATTTTCTAATTTCAGAGACTTGTTTGCTTTCTTATTTGATGGCATCCTCTGTCTTCTGATGCTCCATTTCTTCCATTTCCAGTTAGGAATGGCTCCTCCGTTACTCCAGGATTATCAAATATTTCAAAAGATGAATTACATGGAAATAGTTGTTTGGTACCTTGTTAATGCTACTCTGCAGTAACAATCCAAAAAGCATTATAAAGGCTCTAAAAGCCACTCAGAAAAAGAGATAACATTCATTTAATTTATTTTAGTGATGCTGTTAGTGTCATCCTCAAATGTCACACAGCATTTTTTTCCCTTCTTTTAAAGGCAATTGAGGATCTGACTGCAATTCTGGTACCCATTCTGCCACAATTGTTGATTTAACTTGAAAGTGTGAGTGTTTTTATGGTGCAGAAAATGTCACAATAGAAACAACCAGAGCTGAAGGATCTGAAATCACAGCAAGGCACTGCAAACTGGAGCTGGGGTAGGGATCAGATCCACTCTGGAATTACTCTGGGAGATGCCTTTGCTGAGACATTAAAGGGTGTATTTGACATTTTTAAAGGATTCAACTGTCCCAGTTGAAATAAAGAGCTTTTTAAGCCAAGATATTGTGATGTTCATGCATCTGATGGTTTTTTTTAACAGGAGGAAGAGGATGGAGAGTCTTTGCTGACTTGCCCATGGAATGAGCTGTGGAATATCTGGATGAACAGAGGCCAAGGAGAGCCTCTGCTTTGAAAGCTTAAGTGACAATAAAGTGGGGACTGGGCCCTCAGCAGCCCCTGGGTGCACAGCCACAGCTCAGCTCCCCAGGTTGTTTTCCTGCAATTCTTTTTGGGGCAGTTTCTCTTCTCCTGCCCTTTCACAGCACTGGTTGATGCCACCTCAGGGCTTTGCACTGCCTTTCCCATTCCAGTGACAACCCCAGATTCAGATTTGTCCCTGCAGACAGGAACTGCATCTTCCACAGCAGAGATGGAAGGCAAGGGGTTATTTTATTTTATTTTATTTTATTTTATTTTATTTTATTTTATTTTATTTTATTTTATTTTATTTTATGGCATACTGGTCCTTCTAAATGCACACCCTGATATTGATGGTCATTTTTACCTCTGAGTATCCACCTGGGATCAGAAGGCACTGCACAGGGCCCTGTTAGTGTGAACAGCTCAGGACAAAGGACTTTCTCCCAGAAATCTCCCCCATGTCAAAAGAAACATCTTTCAGTGGTCACCTGAAGAAGTGCAGCCCCTGTATTAACACAACATCATTAAAAACTGCTTGGGATAAATTTCCAGAGCAGCCCTTTCCCACAGAGCAGCCCCAGCTGAAATGAAAGGCCTGTGGGGCTCTGACTGTGCACTGACGTTCCACAGCTGAGTGTTTCAAGCCCCTTCACCTTAAAATCTTTCTTCAGAGATAGAAAGTCAGACAAATTCAAAAAGAATTGCTGAATAGGTTTGTAATTAGCCAAACGAAGCACTACAGGTTAAGGGCACAACCCTTCAGCTGCTGATGTAAACAAGCACTTCATGATATTTAAAGCATTTTCAGAAAAAGAAAAAATCATGGTGTGCACTAAACATGGGAAGAGCTCTTCAGAAAGAGCTTGTACAAAATGAAGTATTTATTTCCTAATTCTCAGACACCTGCTGTGGGAGGTGTCTGATTTGCAGCGTCCCCAAGGAAGCAATCACACTGTGGTGCCATGACAGGGACCCACTTCTGTCCTTTTTCATCCACAATTAACTTTCCACATTAAACAGGAAGGTATCCAACACAAAAATGCTGCTGAAAGACAAAGGTAAAACACAGCCAGGAAAGTCTCCTTTCACTGCAGTGCAATGAAAGGGAAGTCAGGAAAGCAAATCTGAGCCCCTTTCTGTCTGCCCTGCTGGTCTGACACATCAGGTGAGAGGTCACCAATGGCAAATTCAGTTTACATCAACAGGGATTTGGGCACACACTTGTTAACACACACTGCAGTTTTAAAGCAGAGTTTTGGCAGCTTAAAAGAGAGGGAAATAAAAAGAAGTGGAAAATACGTTGCTGTGGAAGGGGAGCATTTAGAGAACTTCTGTTGGAGGCAAAGGGTGCAAATAAACAAATTCTTGCAGACACTGCCCTCGTGCTGCCTTTTAATTGAACTACATAGATCAGGGAGTGCCAGGGGGAAGGGAAAAACAAACCAGGGAGGAATTTAGATGAGTTCTAGGAAAGCCACCATCCAGCCAGGCCCCAGCAGTGAATACTGTCCCTGCCCTGAGCACTGTGATACTCTGGATTTTCACATCTCCATCTCTCACAGACCCTGGAGCAGCTCAGCCCCCACAGCCCTCACTGCTTTCTGGTGTGTTGTGGGGGTTGTTGTGGATCCCTGCTGCACATCCCTGTGGATTTCAGCTCCCATGGAACTGCAGCCAGCCTTCCCCAGGATGTCTGGCTCCTGCACTGAACCCCTGAGTCCTTCTTGTTTGGGGCTGATAATCCTTCTAGACCCAAACACACACTCCTGAAAGACTCTGGCCTCAAAGGGGGCTGTGGGCCCCCAGGGAAAAAAAAAATCATTTGGTTTTAGGCAGGCACTTGTCAGGATTTAACCCACGATGAATGACCTAAAACCCAAATAAACCTCTTTACTTGCCCACTGCCACGAGGTCTGAGATTTAATTGGAGATCCCAGATGTTACCAGATAATATATAATTACAATGATCATCTTCTGATTAGACCAAAACCCAAAAAAGCAACACTTGAGTGCCACTGAAGTCAGTGGGAGCTTTGCCAGCAACTCCAAGCTGGCAGCATTTCACCCAACATTTCTTTCACAGCAGATTTAATTAGTGGTCGGTAATGAGGCACTCTTCAAATTCTCCACATCTGGGGAAAGAGAAACATGATTAGATTAGAGTGTGCAGTTATAATTCACAAATGGGATTGTTAGAACTAGTTTTCCTCTGCTTTTTTCCTCCTTCTTTGCCAGGAATAACACAATTAAACCCGGCGTCTCCACACGTAACTGGGTGAGGAATGGCTGAAGTGAGGTGGTGGTGAGGGAAGCTGCTGGCATTGGGGGCCTGATTCAGGGGTTCATTTCAGAGCTGAGGGAATCCTGATTAATTCAAGTATGGTGTTTCAGAGAAGGAGGAAAATGAACCACAAATCATCCCAGAATATGGCATCAGATGGAAAACAAACCAAGGAAATCAGGCAAAAAGTGAACCAGCGGATGAATGGACACAGACTCCTTGCCTGGAGTGTCCTCAGTGTCCCAGCACTGCAGTTGGAGCAAGGCATGGGCTGGCTGAGCCCTGATGTGTGTGTTTGAGCTCTGAATTCATTTATCACAGCTCTGAATTCACTGGGTCAGCCAGAACTCTCCTCTGAGCACCTCCAGGCACTGCAAACTGAGCAGAGAGCAGCAGCAGCCTCGATTTCTGCCACTGAGCTGCAGTGGGAGTGCACCAACACACACCCAGAGGAACTCTTCCATGGGAAATCCAGCAGTGGTTGTTCCAGAGAAAGGATTTTGGGGAGAACCAGTTGAAAACCTAAATATTTTAAGAGAATTTTAAGCTTTCTGTGCTAACTGGCACCCCCAAAAGAGAACACTGCATTTCACCTGAGGCCTTAGAACAGGCTCCCTACACTGGGTGACAGCACAGGAGCTGTGGGTGTGGGGTTTGAATGGTGCTGTGTGATCTCACAGGGTGAAACACTTGGGGTTTAATGTTTTAGTATCTAGTAATGTGTGTGAGCCAAGATGGAAGATTTAAGGCATTGTTTCAGTCCTTCTTTTCACCTTCTTCTTCCTTCTTCTTCATGGGTTTGGGTGGTTTTCTGCAATTGGGTGAAAAAGGCCCCCATTGCAGCCCTTTAGTGGCCATCACTGGGTCACAAACATCAATAATAGAGGTGTCATCTCATTATTGGGTGATTAGTGATTAAAACACCTTGGAAAAAGTCAGTAGTGGCCATTTGGCCATGTTTTTCTAGCAGCTGGTGAGAGCTCAGGGCTCATGAGTCTGTAAATATTCTGTAAATAGATAAGAGATAATAAACCACTAAGTCTGAACTCAAACTTTTATTTTCCTGTGTATTGTTCATCCTGACCTTGGTGGAACGAGAAAAAGAACAAGAGCCTTGACAAGAATCCATGCAGGAATGTGCAGGGGCTGGGGGATGGATAAAGAACAGCAGAGTGGGGAGGCAAGGCTGGTGTGAAAACTGCTCCTGAGAGAAGCTCAGAGAAAAGGCTGAACACATGGAGTGATGAACAGAAGAAAGTCAGAAATCTGGAATTTTCATATTTCTTGGAAAAAAAAACCCAAACAAGCAGAACAAGTTTGTTCCCATTTGAGAATTCCACAGGAAGCTGTTTCTTTGATTTCCAGAGCAAAAATTTTCCTGGTCGTCTCAAACTCCTCCAATATCCCAGGTCAGGAAAGAACAAAGGCTGGAGGCTGAGCTCCACAAAATGCTGTGCCATAAACCCAAAGTCAGAGCTGAGCTGTAATAATGGCTGGAAATATGGATTTTATTTCCATTTGCTTCCCTGAGTAAGTGCTCCCTGGTTCTCATTAACATTTGGAAGAAATCCTGTTGACTCCAAACTGGTTGGGAGGGGAAGCCAGTAAATGTGCCATGGATTATGGGATCACTGCCTGGATTAAGCTGGCCAGGGAATGGCTGCAACCTTCACTTTCACAAAGCACAAGAGTTTCCATTTGTGCATGCAAATGACTGGACAGCATGGTTACAGCTATATTATTATAGCCAGGATTTTTTTTTTCCTCTTTCCCTTCCCAGAGGATGACTCCTTTTGCTTGGAATAACAAGCAATAAAGATGAGCAGGCTGTAAAACCCAGTGATGTGGATGGAATTACCTCCAACCTGCTCCAAACAGCAAATGTCCATGATCCTGCTCAGAGCATGGCCAGAAGTTTGCTGCAGTCCCAGGAAGGGCAGGCACAGATTTCCAGATTTTCTTCATTCACAGAATGAAGGATGACTGCAGATGTGACTTTCCTTAGTTCAAATCCACATTTTAATATTGTTCCTGCCCTTGAAACCTCCTCTGTGTGTAAAGGTGGTGTTTGTTTCACTGCATGGCCTGGAAGGGTTGAGTTTCTGACCTGCCTTTGCTCAGTTAGCACCAAAATGAGCAATTACCTTCAGCAGAAGTGTAAGATCAAATGTCATAAATAGTCTGGTGCCTTCACACCGCCCTGGAGGGATCCCAGTTTCATCCTCATCAAGGTACAATTGTGCAAATCTACCCATGTCACCTCCATGGGGAAAAATCCAACCTTGCATTTTACACAGGAGCTGAGCTGCTGAAGGAAACTTCAGTCACTGGTGGCTGTTTGACACAACCAGGCTCCCACACAATTCACTTGAATCTGTTGTTGGCATCAGCTGGAATCTCACCAAACCTCAGAATAAGTGGTTGACTTTGCAGAAGCCTCTCCCTGCTGAGCAAATACCTCTCAAGAGAGAGTTTGCAATGGATTCATCTCATATCTCCAAAATGCTTGTGGAAACGTGTGACTGATGGTTCAGTTTGTGTCTCTCAAACAGGATGGATCTTTGATTTCCTAATTTGTTGCAGACTTAGGATTTATTATTTGTCTATATCACACAAGTCATAAGCAAGAGATACAGAAAAACAACAACATCCATGTAAACAAAATCAAGAGACAAAATAAAAAGTCTTCAGAATATTTTATAAGAATTTTTTCAACCAGTAGCTTACAATTAACAAGTTTAGTGCCACATTACTTCAGTAAATCAGAAAACAACCCACGTGGGTTCCAGGTTACCAAAAGCTTTCTATGAAGTTAAAAACAATACACAATAATTCATTATTTAGTTTGAAACTCTTTCTCTCTTTGTAAAGCAAGGTGTTTAAGTCCTTTCCATCCTGAACCATCAGCATGAGCTCTTGTTCTTGTTCCCTCTAACAGACACAAATGTATTTTCTTAGTTCCTCATTTCCCAGTTTCCCATGAGAATTTGTAGAATTTCCCAGCTTCTCTCAGCCTCCTGTCAACTTCTTAAAACCTCTTTCATACATCCTGGGCTCTCTCCTGCTTTTAGGATTCCTACCTGTGGCCTCCAGGAAACGAGGTGATGTTTTGTGCTCCAAGGCTGAGGAGCAAATGCCATTCAAGAATCTCATGTTGGCCCTAGAAAGAGGCACTCTGGTGTAGAGCATTCCTTGAATTCTCCTTTCTGCAATGGTGAATTTGGGAATTCAATCACAGCAAATCGTTCAGGGCAAACAGCAGCAGACTTCTGAAACAGCTCCCCACCCATACACAAAGTTCATTCCTGTATAAACCCAATCCACATTCCTAAAGCTCAGTGCATTCCCTGGGGGGATGCTGGATGTGTCACCTGGAGGTGTTACAGCCCTTCCCTGGCTCACCCCGAGGAGCTGCACTCACAACTGCAGAGGTTTGAAAACATTAAATGATGGAAGTGTGCTCTGTCTCTGGCCAGGCTGCATCACCCCCAGGGAGAGAATCTCTGCAGAGGAGCAGAGCTGGTAAAAATTAAGTGCTGCTGGGGTGCTGGCCTTTCCCTGGGCTCCAGGTCTGAGAACAAAGATGTTTCCCTCCAGCAGCAGGGCAGGGAGTCTGAGACTTGAACAATTGCTTCTTTTTTTTCCTCAGGACTTTTCATTCCAGTGTAAGAGCTTGCCTCTCCTTCCAATTATTTTAACTCCTCGGAGAGCAATCACCTCTTCTAATGGAAGTGATGCCAGGACTCCTGGGAGCACCAGCATGGCCCTAAAGAATATAAATCCTTCTCCCACTTTCTCTCTTAATCTCCACTAAATCCCCTTACATTATGCTGAATTAGATAACAGGGAGGGCATTAATAATTCCTCAGATAAGAAATAAGCTGCCCTCAGTTAAACAACCCCTATTATTTATATCCATGTGAGCAACAACCACAAATTAGAAGTTGCTGGTTTCCTTGGCTTTTTTCTTTGCTTTTCTTTTTCTTTTTTTTTTTTTTAATATGGTGGCACATTTGAAAAAAAAAAAAAAACCAACAAAAAGAACTTGTGAAGCTGGAGCCAGAAGTTATTAAAGTAATGGGAAAAGCCTGATGGAGCAAAGCTGATCCAGAACATGGATTGAGGAATATTATGTAACTCTCAAATGTTTCCCAAAAGCAAGTGAATAGTGCCCTGAATCTGTGGGCATGACATCACCGCCTCCTAAGAACTTAATTCCCACAGATCCATTGGATCTTGTGATTATTTACAGGGCAAGCACTGAGATTGTCTGCAAAGCACAGGCTGGGGGCAGCCATTGGGCTGAGCAAGTGCTGCTGCTTCAATAACTGGGTTTATGGGCTTCTCTTTTATTATCTGTGCTGCAAGATGTGAATCCCCACTGAATCCACCCCTGTCTGAGTGGGGGAATTGGCTGCTGGGGGTGGCTTGGCTTTTTTCAGGAGACAGTTCCTGAGCCAAGGTGGAAAAGGATCTTGACATATTTTGCCCAAGCCACAGATGGAAACGTTAAAAACCTGATTAGAAAAGTACATTTACTTGACCTGACAGGTTAACACAGCCCCAGGTAAAACAAAACTCACCTGGCAATTCAGCAGGAGCAGTTGATTAAAGAATGACCAAATAACCCCCCTGAATCTGCATTTTTGAGGTTCAGCTCCAATTTCTCAGCAGTTGACTTAAAGGCCAGGTGAAATTGCAGTGCTCAGGTGATTCAACAGAATATTCATTCATCAGTAAATACACAAACCAGGAATTAGGGGGAAATTGTGGTACCTGTTGGAATTAGCAGGATCTACCTGTAATTGATGGATGAGGCTTTCCCCCCTTGGCAGACAGCACATGCTGTAATTCTTCTGAATGTGCTGATTATTTTAAATTACTTGTTCTATCATTTTCTCAGCAAATGAAGGGAAATGGGTTGTCAGGAACACATACCTTTGGTTATCCAAACTGCTTGTTTAGCCTCAAAAAGTGCATATTTTTGCCGTCCCTGGACAGAGATCTGTTCTTCCCCTGCAATATTGGCTAAGTGTTTTCTTACAAAACAGAACAATTCTGAAAATGAGAGTAAAGAGGAATTAGTCACAAGGAAAGGAAGGGTTTCCCAGTCAGATTTTTGCACACTGTTATCTCTGTGAGGACTGCAGTGGGGAGCCCTCTGATTTATTTATTCTAAAATTTAAACTATGAATTACATCCACCACTCTCAATCCATCCCAAGTATCCAGATTTCCTTCAGAGAAATCTCCAGTGCTTGAGGCACACAAATCTCTGCAGGTCTGAGCTCAGCTTTGGCACCCCCAGCACTGTCAGAGGAGCAGAGGAAAGGTGTTTTCCCTCTCCCCTCCCAAATTCTCCCTCTCCTCAGCCAGGAATCCCTGCGTGTGCTGGGGTTTGAGGAGGTCTCTGTGTGTGCTCAAGGGAAGGAATCTCCTGCCAGGCTGCTGCCCGTGTCTAACCCTGCAAATCAGCCCCAATAATCATCTTAGCTGCCCAGCAGATCTATTTTTAATGAGTGCCACCCCCAGCTGACTCTGGGCTCCCGTTGCAGATGTGCAGCCATTGCCTGCTGGCTAATACTGGACTTTCACTGGCACCCTGTAATCCCCTGGGATTATTCACTGAGATGCTTCCCCCTTCTTTTTACATAACCAAGGGGACCTTTCTTATTTATCAGCACAATGGAGTGGCTTCCAAATTCAGGCCACAGAAGCTGTTCTCTGAACTGATATTTATCCATTTATAAATGCAATGTACTGAACTCAGATAAACAGGCTCCTAATTTCAGGGCTTCCAGCTTTTCAGTTATTGTTACAATTAAATATCAAATAATAATAATATTTATTTTTTTAATTACATTCAGATTTTCTCTGGGGGGTGGAAATAAACCCCAGCTTTTACTCATAGCCCAAACTTTATATAACTCTTCAGGGAATGATTCATATTACAACTGCCTTGGGTGACAACTGCATTTTGAAAGACACACACACAGACATTGATGTTGTCTGCCAGTATCTCAATTTTCTTTGAAACACATAAACTCTCCCTGCCTTCCTTTGGCTGCAGGAAGGAATCTGTCAGTGTTTTTAAAGTTCAGTGTGAAATACCTCCTTTGCCACAAGGACTGAGTGGGAAGATTTTTTCCTGTTCCCTGAAGAGCTGTGAGATTTTTTGGAAGTGTTTCACGTCGTGCATCAGGACAATCCATCAACACTTTGGAACTCCTCGAGGAAGAGAAATTCAGATTTCTTGTCTTGGGTTCTGTGTGGCCCAGAAGTTTCATTGCTGGATTTGTGAACACTTTGTTCCTGTGTGAAGCATCTCATTTTTGAGATGGAGGCACCTGGAATATTGAAATGAAAAAATGATCACTTTCTAAAAACACCTCAGTTTCCTTATTTTGATAGTTGTTTAAAATAGAATTTTAAATTTCCTTTAAAAATTTGTCATTTATTAAAGGCAAAATCCAATGAATCTCAGGTCAGAATTTCCCAGGGTGACAATTTCTGCAGGAATCAGCAGGTTTGTGGACTCAGTTACCTGGATTAGAGTGTCCAAACTAAACTGGAGCAGCGAGCAGGAGGCAGAGAGAGCCCCTAGACCTTGGTGTGGTGTTACCAGGGAGCAGTGGAGGGAGCTGGCTGATTTCTGGTCACTGAAACACTCATGTTTCTGCCCAGAAATATTAAAAATATTCACTATTTCTCACCATTTAATTAAGGGAAATGCTGCTACATTCTCTTATTTTAAGGAATTTGGAAGTTTACAGAGACAAAGGTTGTCTTGATTTTGACTGCAATGTTTTTGCTGATACTGTTTAAAATCCCAATCCAAATAAAATGGGATCTTTGCTTTACAACAATTCTGTAAGAAAACATGTTCTTAAAACAAGCACTCAGTGGATGTAAACTTGGATTTCAAACCAGAGCATTAATAAAATTCGAGTGTGTTTGGCTCCTGGAATTGCAGACAAAAGCATTTCTGTGATTTTTTGGCTACACCTGTACTCCACCTGCCCATCCTGTCCTGCCCAGTGACTCCCAGGTTTTTGCTGCCAGCCCCAGAGAGGAGCCTGAGCCTGCCCTGCCCCTCCAGAGTTATTGGGAAAGCTTCAGAGCTCAACCCACAGCAGCTGGAGCTCATGGACAGACAGGGACTGCAAAAACGGGTTTCCAAGGAAACCAGAAAATCCCAAAAATGTCATCTTGCTTGATGGAAATATTTAATTAAGTGATTTAACAACTTTCCATAGATTTAATTTGGTATCAATAACAATTTTTTTTTTTTTTAATGCTGACTCTTTGAGTAGAAAAAGCCCCTTTTATCCACATTTTTCAAACTCCATCACAGACAGTTCACAGGACTTGGGCTGAAATACAGCAAAGGTTGCTGGAGATGGACCTTTGATGTCTTGACCTTCCAGACCAACACTTCATCTCTTCAGAAAATAAATTTAAATCAGTTTTTATACATAAATTCTGGGGTTCAGTTTAAAGGTTCAAGTTTTGCCATTAACATGTTTTAATGACTGCAGGGGCTTTCAAACTTATGGCCTGGGTGCAGCAGGTACCACAAAGCTGAGTCCAGCTGAGCTGCTCTGTGGGCTTTGTCCTGGATCATCTCCTCGTGACAGGGCTGGAGTTTTGGTGTTTGGTGGGTTTTTTGGGTCTTTTTGGTGTTTTTTTTTTGGTTTGGTAAGGTTTGGTTTGGTTTTGTTTGGGGGTTTTTTTTGTTGCTTTTTTTGTTTGGTTTTTGTTTTGTTTGTTTTGGTTTTGTTTCTTTTTTTTTTTGTTTTGCTTTGGGTTTTTTTTGTTTGGTTTGGTTTTTTTGGTTGTTTTTTTTTTGTTTGTTTGTTTGTTAGTTTGGTTTGGTTTGGTTTTTGGTTTTTTTGTTTTTTGATTTTTTAAAGAAAACCTATCTGGTTAATTTTGAAAAACCAAGTCAAGCATTCTCCCACAATTTACATTCCATATTATTTGACCAAAGGCTGGAATAAACAATGAGGAGATGCAGGCAGTGCCTGCCTGGGCAGGGCTGGCACCACACAGACCCTGTGAGGAGCTGCCTGGAGCACTCACCACGCTCTGCACCCTTTGCACAATCCCTGCTGGATGAGTTGCTGCACTGCTGTAATGTGATTTAAAACAAGAAATATCCATAAACATCTGCTCCACCACCCCCCAGCCTGGCTCTGCTGGGCTCTGCTGAGCTCCTGGCTGTGGTGCAATGAAGGAACCTCCATGTGCTGCCCAGCTCCTGCCCTTCCCATCCTCTGTGCCCCTGCCAACCCTCTCCAAACCCCAGGGAGATCCTGGGAATGCCTGGGGAGGTGGAGCAGGACCAGCCAGAGCCCAGTGGGAGCTGTGCCCTGGTGACACCCAGGAGTCACTCACAGCCACTCCCAGCTGAATAAAGGAGTGTTCCTGGGGAGGCTGTGCCTGTCTGTGGAGCCAGACGTCACACTGTGCCTCCAAAGGTGATGTGGCTCAGGCTGGGAGGGCTGATGGACTCTCTGAGCTAAACACTTGCTCAGTGTCTCATGGAAAAAAATCTTGCAGAGAGCTTTCTGCACCCCTCAGACACTTCCAGTCTTCTTTTTCCTTTCTTTCTCGTTTTCCCCTGCCCCGTGTGATTTGTTTGTCCTCCTCCCCTTCTCATTTTATTCTGTTTCCTTTGGTTTTCCATCATGTTCATCTCCCTTGCCTTGAGCTGCAGGTGCCCTGCAGGACCCCCAGCTGCTTTTGCTTTTGAAATCCCTGCAGGAGGAAGAAGCAGGAGGGGGGAGAACCCTGCAGTGGTNTCATCTCCCTTGCCTTGAGCTGCAGGTGCCCTGCAGGACCCCCCAGCTGCTTTTGCTTTTCAAATCCCTGCAGGAGGAAGAAGCAGGAGGGGTGAGAACCCTGCAGTGATGGGGAGCTCAAGGGGAGCCGGGAGTCAGAGGTGGATCATCTGTGGGGGAGAGGATCCTCAAGAATTCTTCCAGAGAATCCTCTCCTTCCAGTCCTTCCCCTGTGAATGGAAGTCGAAACACTGCTAAAAATTACACCCAGAGCAGCTGAGGGGACTGAGGGTGACAATTTCCATTTTATTTTCGTGCCTCCTGGGCTCTCTCCTCCTTTGGGAGCTTCCAAATTGATTGAAATCAATCTCGTGATCCTCAGCCAGGCATCGTCCCCTGTGGCTGTCATGAGGCATCCTGCCCTCACACCTCCCAAAGACACACACCAGGCCCTCTCTATTTATTCCAAACTCACACACCAGATGGACACACAGCTCTCCAAAGAGCTTAAATCCAACACCCACCCTCCAGGTTGTTTTTTTTCTTTTTTTTTCTTTTTTTTTTTTTATTTTGAGGCAACCCCAGTAATGAAAATAAATGCCTGGGGCCTGACAGAAAGCAGGCGTTTGATTACATTAGCAGCCAGTTCTCCAGCCAAGAGTGATAACAAATTAAATAGCCAGCTGAAAAGGGGAGTAATCAAGCCAGGAATGCTGGCACAAGTTGCCATCTGTGTGTTGCTCACTGGGGATTCAGCCTCCGAAGGAACCTGGATGCAGCAAAGCCTGGGACTGAGGGAGGGGCTGGTTCCAAACACGTGGAGCAGCAGCAAAGCCCCGAAAAAAAAAAACCAGCATAAAATGATCACCAGGCCTTGTATTTAACGACTTTGCTACAATAAAGGCAAAAAATCCACTTCAAAATTTAAAATATATATGAATATTTAATATACATGTGAACAAACACATCATTAAGTAAAGGAAAGGATGAGTCACTTCCAATTTGCTCTGTTAGGAATAATGTCCTGCAGTAGATACAGACAGCCTGACTGGCTTCACACCTAATATTTAAACCTGAAGCCATCCAGTGGTGGAAAATCAGATAAAAGATTTCACATCCATTTCTGACACGATTTTTTAGCAGCCCCCACAAGCAGCGTTTCCCCTAAAAGGTGAATTTGTGTCTCTGAGGTTCTCAAGCTCCTGTTTAAAAAGTGGGTGAAGAAATACCAGTTCTGACACATCAAATCCCACTTTTCGAGGTCTCACAGCTCCCTGTCCAGGTGATCTTTGCACAAGGTGGATTTGTGTGAAAATATTCCACCTGAGAACATTGCTGGTAAATAAAGGAGCTGCAGAGCACCTGCCCAGGCTGTGAGCAGCATTGCCCTTGTAGAGAACATTTGATTTTAGGTTTCACAGCAGCAATGCACAATTTAAGCCACTATTTTCAACTTAATTCCCCACTCTTTAGTGCTTTCCTCTCTTCCTTTAAACTGCAGGTCCAGAAAGTTGGTGGCTCCAAGAGTTTCAGCTCACAGGAAATAAAAAATAATGATAACAAAAATAAATTCAACATTAAGGCTTTATCATTGCCATGAAAAGATTAAAAATACAATCTAAACACACCTTTCAGAACCAAGCAGGAGGTGCAAGTGGGAGAACATCTTCCATTTTTCTAAAAACAAAATTTGCAGAGATTAATTAGTGATTTAGCTGCAGGTGTTGGCAGCACTGTTGTGAAGCACCTGCTCCGTCCATAGGAAATCCTCTGGGCGTGTTTGGCTTAAATTGAAGTACACGAAAAAAAACGTGTTCCCAAACAAGAGCTGCTGGGAGGAAACTTCACACAGCAAGGCTGAATTTTTAATTAGTTGATCTCCAAACTTCTCCATCAAAATCCCCTGCTCTGACACAAACTGACACAAATTCTGTATCAGGGAGAAAAGGAACAGTAGAAGACTTTGTTTCAGGCACTAAAGAGAGAATTGCAAAATTCTAATAGTTTCAATAATGAAAAAATGTTCTTTTTCTTGTTTGAATGTTCATTTTCCTTTTAAAATGAAGGGGTTTTTAGTGGGAAATGCCTTTGGAGAACACAAAAGGGAGGTGGCAGAGCCCTGGCAGGGGGAGCTGCCCGTGGCAGTCCCTGAAGCCGCGCTGGGGCAGAGCTGGTTCCTCACTGCCTGGGTGGCTCCACACTGTGTTCATTGAGGCTGTAATTAATGCAGGCTTGTTAATCACGCCCTGCTCTGCCCACTCCTCCTTCTGACTCTGCACTTGCATCCAAAGCACCTTGCCCAGGGGCTCTCTCCCTGCAGGGCCTCCAGGTGAAGCAGCGGCTCGATGGCTCCTGAGGTGCTTCACAGCATCCTCCTGCTGCTCCTGCTCTGCTGGCCAGGGAACAGCTCCTCCTCTTCACTGGGAGAGGGTATTCCTGTGTTTTCCAACAGCCAAGGGGCATCTGATCCCAGGGCTGGCAGCTGAATTACCCCATCACACAGCACAGCAATGTTCCTTTCATTGCTGGTGTGGGCTCCCTGATAAACCCCCATGGAATCCAGGACTTCCTTATGCACCTTTGGGATCTCCCTGTACCAATGTACCAATGCTAAAATATCACTACAATACGTTAATTCTAGTGGCTTGGACAATGTGCCCCATTTGAGTTAATCCAGTTTGATTTTACCACCTTTCTGCACTCCTGACTGTCTTATTCTCCTTCCCCATGGGCTTTGTGGTGTCATTAAGAAAACAAACCAGTAAAACTTACTAATGATGTCATCCCCTCTGGCTTTATTTTATTACATTTTCCTGAGTAGATTTAGATGAGATATCAGGGAAAAAATTCCTCCCTGTGAGGGTGGGGAGGCCCTGGCACAGGGTGCCCAGAGAAGCTGTGGCTGCCCCTGGATCCCTGGAAGTGTCCAAGGCCAGGCTGGATGGGGTTTGGAGAACCATGGCATTGTGGAAAGTGTCCCTGCTCATGGCAAGGGTGGGACTGGATGGGCTTTAAAGCTCCTTTCCAACCCAAACCACTCCATGATCCCACAAATATTGAAATTCCTCATGATCCCATGGAGAAGGCACTCAGCCCAATTGAATTTTTTCTATGCTGCTGCATTTTAATTTTTTCCCCTAATAGATGGCCACCAGTTCCAGATGTCTCTAAAAATGAGAGCATCTGAGTAATTCAGCCCTCCCAAGCAGCAGAACAGATGGCCATCCCCACAGCCTTCTCCTGACGCGTGAGATGGGGAACTGCAGGGCAGGAAAAACAAGGTATTGGACTTTTTTTATTAACTTTCTGGGGTGAGTGACATTTTGCTGGAAGCCAGGCTGTTTCTGCTTGCCATGTGTGCTGCTGCTGCTGCCTAAATTGGAGATGTGGAAGCTGTGGTGATGCAGCAGACAGCAGGAGGATGAAAGTCCCCTGGTCCAGACAGATGATGACAGAATCACATATTTTTAATTTAGCATTGAAGGACACTTCTATCAGCACCAGCTATCAGTGGGCACATTCTGCTCTGTGGCAAAACAACCAATTATCACAGCAATTCTGTGCAGAGAGGTGGGATTGTACAAGCAGAAATGAATGATAATAAATATCTAAAGAGATATTGTGGACTTCTTGCATATTAATGTGTGGATGAAAAGTTGCAGAAAGATTTACATATAAAGAAAAAAAGTTTAGATAAGCAATCAGTTGTCAAGGTTTTAGTGCTTTGGTTCTTCTCATTAAATACAGCCACATTTTCTCCTAATTTTCATATTGAAATTAATCATTATTTAATTGAAGTAAAAATAACAGGAAAATAAATTCAGCCCTGCCTTAGCTTTGTGATTTTGCACCTTTGACCCACGGCAGGTTTTTGACAAAACCTTTCAACATCTCTGCAGAAGGCAAACCCAAAATCATGGCTGCACTGGTTTATTCCATGATTAGGTAAAAATGTCTATTTCCAGCAGAATTCTCCATTCTCTGATCTGTTACTCGAAGTACACTCAAAGTTTGGCTAATTTACATATTCTAAACATTCCTCTCTGTCTTGTTAGCCCAATTTCCTTTGATAATCCAGCAGAGCCAAAACGTGCTAATTCCCCTTGCTGCTGAGTGATGTCCACACGAGTCATTTACACCAACTCTGGCTCCTCATTCCTGAAGCCTCCTCTTCTTTTTAACTCATTCACCCTAAAAATTGGCCACTTTCCATGGAAATCTTTAGAAGTCAAGTTCCTGTGCCGAAATTCCAGCCAAGAGGAGCCTAAATCCTGCTCCAGGGCTCACACTGGGGTGGCACTGACACAGGAATGAGGGAATGTTGGTGTTGTCACTCACACATAACACTGGCAGTAATGTCTTGTCTTTGGGGCTGGGAGAGTCAGAGCTGAGAGCACCCCTGAGAGTTCTTCCAGATACAGCCACAATGCACAATTCTCAGTTAATTTGATAAAGATCATGCTGTTTTCCTGCCAGCCATTCTGTGCTGGGGAATTGCTGCCTCCAGTGCCAAGCACAGGAGCAGCCTGTGCCTGCTCTGCAGAGTTCTGGGGGGCCTGAACTGTTGCAGATCCCTGGAGGATCCTCCCCTCAGCTGACACTGAAATTCCCATTAGCCCTGACAGAGCAGGAGAAGGCTTTTTTTGGGTTTTTTGGCCCCAATCTGTAAGGGGCCTGCACAACCCCGTGGATTCCCATTTTTGCCATCTGAATGACTTCGGCACCTGTAGCCCAAGGGGGTAAAGAGTGTTCTAGAGAGTCTCTTGAAACATGCAGAGAGTGATAAAGGTGGTGGGAGAGCTGGAAAACATCACTTAAAATGCATTCTAGAGACTAAAAGCAGTTATTCAGGTGTAACTACACAGTGTGATTTTCCCCAGTGCTCTGCTCCTTGCAGTTCTCCACAGCCACTGGACAAGGGTAAAAATGACAGAGGGGAAAACTGGAAAAAAAGCCCTGACAACTCCTTGTGACTCTCTTGCTAAAGAGAGCTCAGCACTGGCAGGAATGGATCCATTTGGATATGGGATGTTCTCAGTTATCCCTTGTGGCAGGAGACAGGGAATGGGCACATTCCCTTACACAAGTCCCTGTTAGGAATGGGATAAAAGTGCTTTAATCCTGCTTTGGGAGCAGGTGTGTGTGGCTTCTGGAGGTTATTCCCATCCCTGGTTTTTACTGCCCTGTGTTGGATGCAGCTGGGAGATTCCTGCAGCCCCTCCAGGCACAAAGGCTCTCTCTGTGAGTGCTCAGAGGCAGCAGGGTTTCCCCCAGGAAAGCCTCTCCCAGGGGATGGATGGTTTGTGTCAGCTCTTCCCATGTTCCTCAAACAAGTAATCAATGTAAAGTCAAGCTTTAATCACCTCCTCCCTCCATTCCATGAGAATATTGGTGATAAACTGTCAGGTCTGTGGGACAGTCTGAAACTAAACCCTTGACAATGAGACTTTTCTCCTACTCCAACCCACAAATCAATCCCACAGCTGTTTATAAACCCCCACAGTCACGCTGTGCTCCATCCCAGGAAAACAACCACAACACACGCACATGTTTCCCAGCACAGGCATTTTTATTTTTTTTGCCAGAGTGTGGTTTATGATGTGGCCACTTGCCAGGCTGCTGGCACATTGAAATTCATCCCATTCCCCTTGTTCTGTCCCTCTGAGGTGCTCACATCAGGCTGAAATTAAAAGGTGTTTTCATTTTGTTCCAGATGTCATTTGTTTTAGAAGGTTGTCTAAAGAAGGAGGGAAAAAAATAAACTATTATTTTTTTAATTAAGAAAATAAACTATTTTTTTAGATGGAACACATCACTGGAACAACACACTCCTGATCTACCTGCTTTTTTTTTTTCCTTTTATTTTTCTGTTTTACAATTTCATTACTTAATCTGGATACAATATATAAATAGACACAACAAAATCCTGTGGGAGCTTTAGAGAGAAAATTCACCACTGAGCAAACTCACAGTGAGAGGGGGGAATGCTTTGGGTGGCCACAAGCCACAAAACTGCTGAAATCAGGTTTGTAACCCCCTCACACAGATCCCAGTAGGTGCTGCAGATCCCTTGGCTTAGAAAGGATTCTGGTATTTATTTATATTTATATTTAT